>OX578155.1:52454068-52635021 GCA_951213105.1 Amaurobius ferox | reverse complement strand
ATATATATATATATATATATACAAAAAAAGAAAAACTTAAACTAAATTCAACTATCTAACTGGCGTACAAAACAAATGTAAAAATCAATTAATCCTCAAGCATATGGAAAAAATAAAATTAATATCGAATCAACAAGTCAATGAAAAATATAATACAAAGGTATGGAATCGAAATAAGTATAACAAACGAAATCAAGCACAAACGCCTTACACGTGGACGAGGCTCTAAGCCTAAATCATGAATTGTAATAGAATTGTTACAAATTTATATAATAAAAAAGACTTTTATAATTTTAATATTAATAAAATCTTACCTTTTAATTCCTGTAACTCGATTCAATTGTTTAGAAATATTATACTCAATCAGCTTTTTAGAATTTATAGATTATCTGATAAAAAATTTCATGCTATGCATATCAATAATCTCAAAATTACTAGTAATTTATATAAATATCCCACTTATTTAGTAAATAGTATTGTTAAAAAATTTAAAATAGCTGGATTTTTATAATTCTTTCCATAGTATCATATAATTCTATTCATAGTATCTTATATTAGCCAGTCATCTCCATTTTTTTTTTTTTTTTTTTTTTTTTCACTTCCCACTTCAGCATTACCTTTATTTGCCCCTCTTTTTAGTAGCTCTTTTTGTATATTAATACTTTTTCTTTACATTTCGCTTCACAGTTTTTCAATTCTTATGAATGGCAACAGTAAATGGTTTTTTATTTTTTCTTTACGAATGGCAACACTGGTCTCTTCTATCAGTGTTCCCTCGATCCCTGTAATGAATCGTCTGTACACATGCTGTGCTTTTTCCAGGTATTCATTTTTTCTTTTTTATTCCATCTTTATGTATGTCGTCCAAGTAGAAATAGTTCATAGATTTAATCTATCTATTTCTTCAGAAACATACATTTTTGAGTTTGCTTCTACAAAAAACTTGGACATGATTAGATTTTTGTAGAGGTTAACAATTCATGATTTAGGCTTAGAGCCTCGTCCACGTGTAAGGCGTTTGTGCTTGATTTCGTTTGTTATACTTATTTCGATTCCATACCTTTGTATTATATTTTTCATTGACTTGTTGATTCGATATTAATTTTATTTTTTCCATATGCTTGAGGATTAATTGATTTTTACATTTGTTTTGTACGCCAGTTAGATAGTTGAATTTAGTTTAAGTTTTTCTTTTTTTGTTTCCATACCTTTTAATTTGGTTGATTTTCTGTAACTTGATAGCTAGTGTTTTGTATTTTTAATCCATTTGATTGATGATTTGCTGTATTATATTTTATTCTGTGGGTGTTTTTAAAAAGTTAGGTTTATCGTGTTACATCTTCTTACTTTTCGTTCATTGGATTTTCAAACTTCTATTATTATTGAAATCATTTTATTTATGAGCTGCATTTGCGCAATAAATTAAATGTATTTAGCATTTTCATTCCATTTACTTAATAACTTTAAATTCTTTATTTAATAATTTCTGCATAGTATCTTTCATAATTTTGTAAGCTATAGTATCTAAATAAATATATATATATATATAAATATATATATATATATATAAATATATATATATATATATAAATATATATATATATATATAAATATATATATATATATATAAATATATATATATATATATAAATATATATATATATATATAAATATATATATATATATATAAATATATATATATATATATATATAAATATATATATATATATATATATAAATATATATATATATATATATATAAATATATATATATATATATATATAAATATATATATATATATATATATAAATATATATATATATATATATATATATATATGTATATATATATATATATATATATATATATATATATATATATATATATATATATATATATATATATATATATATATGTATATGTATTCTTATATGTATATATATAAGAATAAATACTTTTAAATGTCACTGGACATATTATTTTAGCTTAAATGTAATTAACATGTGAGAAATATTTTCAAGAAACCCACATCTCTAATTCTGTGGAAAGTAAAAATATATTTATAAATATTTTTCAGTTTAAAACCCTTCGTTCAAAAGAATTAAGTTCGGTACTGGAAGCTCGACGAAAAAAGATCGATCCTGATGATGATTTCAGTGACAGACGAGATTCAAGTGACAGCATTGCCTCTTCAATAGGCTAAAGGTAAATTTCTTATTAGTTAACATTTATGCAAATCAAATGCAAAATAGTATGATATTTTAAATTAATAACAGCAGGTGAACACCAAGAGGGAGCTCGGCTCCCAGATTTTTTTTTACGGCGAGAAAGATAAAGATTCACAAGGAGAGAAAATGATATATGGAGGGGAGCCAATGATAAATGTTTGTAGGAGGGGGCAAAATTTATATGGTAACCTTGCTCTGGTGACAACTTTATATTAAATAATCAATGTAAAATACCAATGAAAAAAAACTATCAAACTATAATCCATTATAAAAGTAACTCAATACTGAACACTTTGACCAAAATTATACTTAGAATAGATAACTGAAAATTGACTGATTCTTTAGTTGTACAGTGTACTTGTATAGTACAGTTTTTTAAACAAGCTATGCATCCAATTTATAGATATCATGATTTGTAAGCAATATAGATCCGAGTCCCATCTATTCGTATGCCCTTGTAGACTTTTATTGTTCATTCACACAATTATATAAAATGGGATGAAGTTATGTACATTCAATATACATGATATAGAAATTTTAACTTCACTGTTGAAATTGCTTCTTTTGCATTAACTTTTATATTGAATTTCTATTCTGAGGTGACACACTCATCTTAAACTCAATTAATACTAATTCATTACTCTTTCACACCGTTTCAGGAGGCTAGTTTAAGCTGTTTCTTTATTTTCATTTGACATCTGCATTAAAATAAATTATTTTGACCACCATAAACAAACTCTTCTTGTTAAATATACTGGTCACATAAACATTTCCATCATCAAGGTGGCTACAGGATCTCAGATAAAAAGAATTCCTTGGTATTTCCCTGATTTCCAGATAATATCTTCAAAAATTCCCTGATATGTATCACTATCTACTTTTACTGAATATCAGTTTAATAAGCATAAAATGGTTAATAAAATTAAGTGATAATTAAGAATAAAAAATTTAAATTAATTACTTTCAGCATTGAAAAGTATAATAATCAAAGAATAGTATTTATGCAACAGTTATACAAGAGCATTATTATCACAAATATTAATCCTTCAAGCATTAAAATTCTAGATAAGCTATAAAACTCAGCTATGAACTGAGCAGTGTTCTGTAAAATCCAGTCAAGAATTCATATAGTTAATATCACTTATTGCAATAAAATTATGTATAAGCAGAAACAGTATTTTTTTAATCTGCTTTTTCTGTCATATAAAATATCGTGACAACTTTCAAAACAATTTAGATACGAGGAATCACTGAGAAACATTGAAATTTTAAAATGCTCTTACTTTTATTGAGGTGTCCAATAGGCTGTTTTTCATCACATGAAACACGAATGAGGAATTTTATACATGTGTAATTGTAAGTAGGAAGAAAGCTGCGATTACCAAAAAAATTCTGATTTCCCTGATTTTACAGTTTTTTTTTTTTTTTGGAATGCCTTGATTTTTCCAGAATGTTGATATTACCTGAATTTCAGGTTCTGCAGCCACCCTGATCATTGAAGCTTTCTTCTCTATTTTATCAATTTTCTTGTTCAAAAGCACTGGTGACTATCCAGTGTATATATTCCCATAAAAGCTGCCTGAGAAACTTTCTGCTAGTTAATTATTTTGAATTCTCTACAATAATATGCCCCTTTCATACTCTTCTTCCAAAACCACTGCTGTACATTATGCCTCAAATCAATCAATCATCAATCATCATCAAATCAATCTTATTAACTGAATTAGCAGTCATTCAGATAACGCTCTCAAGTGGCTCAGACTGTATCTATCAAAATATTGTAAATAAATTTATGTTAAAGGTGCTTGCTTTGAATTATCTTTCTTATCTATTTCTTCTAAATAGTGGTACTGTTATATATATAATAACTTATGAATCAAAGGTAAATCAAAATGCTGTGTATATCCAGTTATATTTTTAGAATTAAAGAAACATGTTTACGATCCAAGTCAAAATTACTTTAAATCCAAAAGATTTTATGATTGAGTAAATAATCCTTTCTGTTTCATTAAATACTGTCTATAGTCTATAGTTATTGGTAGCAAAAATTTTGCCATATTATTATTTTTACTATAGTGTCCTTGAAAGATTTATTTCTCCAGATTTGCTATAGATAAAGATGAAATGATGACTTATATAGATTCAACATCAAATTCTGAAAGAGGTTGGAGGTTCCCTAAGGGTTTCTTTCATTTTCAGTACAAACATTTTCATTTTACTTGAAAGATCCATTTCTTAAGATTGGCTATTGATAAAGCTTTGATAATTGATATGAATTTAGCATCACATTCTGGAGGAGGTAGAGTGGTTTATTAAAGATTTCAAGTTCTGATTCTTTTTCTATTTTTAATTCAATTTTTTTTCTTGAAACATCTATTTCTTAAGATTAGCTATAGATATAGTTCAGATGATGACTTGATTGATATAAATTCAGTTTAAATATTGGAAGAGGTATGGAAATTCACCAAAGATTTCCACTTCCATTGTCTTTTTCACTTTTGGTTTCTAAAAATTTCATTGAAACACCTATTTCTCAGGATTAGCTATAGATAGAGCTTAGATGGTGATTGATATGAATTCAGCATCAAGGGGTGGGTTCACTAAGAATTTCCATTTTCAGTTATGAAGATGATGTGTCAGTTTTTTCCAAATATTCGCATGACTGTACGAAATAAATATGCAGAAGAGAAAATGCTTAATAATTACTTTTAAAATACTGTGTACACATTATTTGCCATCATATGAGGGCTCCTTCATGATTGATTATTTTTATGTTACAAACTAGTACAACCAGCCTATCAACTGGGAGATAATACTAGTTTTCAACACACACACACACACATATATATATATATATATAGTGGCAAATTAACTTAAACTCTTAAATGTCATTATGCTTTCACATATTATAACTTTCAGTGGCTTTAAAAATGAGAGAAATGTACCATTTTTTGTAAAAGGGTCTATTATTGCTTTGAGCCTATTTTCACAAATATCTACAAATCAAAACACAAGAAAAGATGGGGTATTAGTATGCTTTTTAACACTTTACAACAAAGTTGAAAAGTGTTTATGACTTTGTTCATTCTGTCTGTCTGTCCGTTAGCACGATAACTGCCGTAAAAATGACTTAATAAAAATGAAATTTTAGTATGTTGTTCGGACGGTCTGTAGGACCTATGGGATATAAATGAATAATATCACCCAATTAGTTTTGGATTGAACCCGGGTTGAAAAAATGAAATACATTGAGCTATATGGGACCTAATTTTTCAAACATTTTTTAAGCGGATTTAAAATTCACAAATTGCTTCGAAAATTTTAGGTAATATTCAAATTGTTCCATAAAATATATAAAAAAAAATTCAGCGAAATATATTCAGTAGTTTTTTAAATAAAAATTAAAATAATAATTACACCTCTTATATGAAACGAGCACGTGACCATGATATGAAACGATCACATGACCCACTTCAAAATGATATATGGCATCCATCTTGTTTCAAAATCGTGATTTTTTTAAGTTCTTTTTAATTCATATTGCGTGTTGTATCCGTCCTAAAACTACTTTATTTTTGCTTAAATTCTATGCATCTACATACTGAAACAACGCAATGACAATATATTTGAGTTTAAATGCTCATCGAAATTTGATTATTTCTACAACTAAGCCTACTTTTCACTAATGTAAAATGTAAACAGCAAAATATGTAGAATGAGTTGTATTAGAAGTTTTGTATTTCTTTAACACAAAATCAATTAGTCCATGGAGTCTGCGTAGCTGATATGAATGAAATATTCATTGATTTTACAGGAGAAGGACAATTTTTTTCGATGAAGTTTTACGCATAGAGTTTGATTACTTGCAGCTCCATGGTCTTAATTTTTAAATAAAATAAATTATTATAGTATTGTGATGAATGGGAGAAAGTTATGAATGAAATGCTGTTTTTATAGAGAGATCCAAGAGTGTTATTTTTTCTATGACGTCATTTAAATGAATTTCAGTTGTTTTCGATGAAGTTTTCAAATATAATAAATTATAGTAGTATTATGATAGTTTAAAAATATTACCGTGGAATGTATCTTATTTCAGAGATATTTAAACCAGGAAATTTATATTGCAATGCCGTCATTTGAATGAAGTGCATTTTTTTCAATGAAGGTTTAAGTTTTCAAATATAATAAATTAATGTAGTATTGTGATAAGATTTAAAATATTACCGAGGAAAGTATTGCATTGTAGACTTTTTTAAATAAAATTGCACTGAAGTTGGAAAGTGTTTCATAATCAATGCTTTAAGCATGATTGATCTTTCATGTTTCATATTAGCTTAGTGAAAACTTTTAAAGGATTCTGGATAGTTATATCCTTCTCTTGCTTAACAATATCTGTCAAAAGAGTCAAAATTTATTCTTTTTATAATGATTTCATATTGCAAAATATTTAGAACACATTCTATGGCCAATAATGATTAAAAAATATTCAACATTTTGAAACAAAATCAATCACTGCTGATGCCACCAGAAAAACAATCTTAAAAATATAATTTTCACTTTTTTGTGATAATTGTTTTTGAATATGTGTAAAACAGATTTCTGCAAGAGTTAACATTGGTTAATATACATAAAGATGAAACTGAATGACCACGTTTAGTAATGTTGTAATACACACAATCTTTCTTGGGAATTTCTTATAATTTCATACTGCAAAAATATTTAGGGCACCTTCTGCTGATATTTATTTAGAAACATTTAGAAACAGAATAAATCACTGCTAATGTCATAGGAAAAATGTCCAGGATGGTCACAAAAAATTCATTTTGGAATTCCCTGATAATTCCCTGAAACGTTCCCCTTCGAAAAATGTTCATCAAGGTCACGTCGCTTGTTAATAAAAACTCTCCCTCCAGCTATTTGTTCAAAAGTATATTTAAAGGAGATGAGTGATGGGTCTTGTAATGCAAAATGAAAAATGTGACATCATGGAATGAACAAGCATTGTTCATTCAGCTAAAAGAAAACTATAGTCAGAAAATGATTTCGATTGAACTTTTTCAGTAACAAAGTAATATATGCAAACTTTCTTAGAAAAGCAGTAATGTGCACAACCTTCAGAACTAAATTGCGATTGGATAAATGCATGCATCAATATAAAGTTATAATACAGGCTTGTACAAAGTTTAAATTTTTACTTGGACCGGAAAGACTGCAGAGCTTGAACATATCCCAAACCTAACCTGGAATGGAAATCTAAGTCTCAGCCAGACCCATATGTTTGTTAGATATGGTAAAATCTCTTTAAAGTGACTGCCTGGTATTCAGAAAAAAAAAAGTGGTTATTTAATAGGTGCATTCTGGAAAGAAAATAAAACTGATGTCATGGAGTTATAAACAAAATTAAATAAAATGAATATTACAAAGAAAATTATTATTATAGAGTATTTCAGCATAGTTGACCTCACTTTTCGAGCTTAGGCAATTGGTATTAGATATATACATCCAATTTGAAAGTTTATTAAGATTAAATGCAAAATTCTTAAATATTTTTTCTCTGATGTGTAGTACTTTCAGGAAAATAAGGGGTCTAAATTTTTATAGGGTCTCATGTACAAAAAAAAGTTCAATTACAAAAAGTTGTACTATATAGTAACTAGTCAAAGGGGAGGGGGGAGGTACAATTATTACATGAAAAATAAGCTAAAATTGGAATTGGGTTATCTCTTAACATTGATTTATGTTGTAGGGGCTGACAGCAAATTGAAACCATACTATGTATGAAATGTGTCTGTGCAGTTTTATTTGTAGCTGACTTTTGATCAGTAGGGAATTTTTTTTTAATTTCTTTAGACTATGTATTGTATAATACAACATTTTCTAATTGGAACTTTTTTGGCTCAAGAGACCCCCTATTTTTATGAAAATACCACCCAATGGAAAAACAAAATATATGAAAATTTTCACATTTAATTTTAACAAGCTTTCTAATTAGTGTGCACTTAAAGCTTTAGTGTGTGTTTCAGCATGTGTTTAAAATCAATTGTCTAAGCTCAAAAAGTGAAACATCATGCATACATTAAATTATTACTCTTTGTAATTTGTTTAAGCATTTATGCACTATAGCAGTTTTTCTACACAAATTTTTTAAAGAGGAACTCAACTATACCACCACTATCGGGTCCTGAAATTCTTTTCTATTCTAAAATATCATTACGCTAAATTTCTGTTGGCACATTTTCTTCTACTGATCTCACATTCACCGCTTCATTGGTTTTCCTATTGTGTGGTTTTGTGTTAGTAGTCTGTTTTTACATATGTGCAAAAGAGATTTCTCGAAAGAGTTAAAACACTGGCTAATATGTATTAAGACGAATCTACATGATCCCTTTTTAAAAACATACATACAAACTTTCTTAAGAATGTGATAATGTGCACAATCTTTTAGAACTAGATTGCAATTGGATTTACGGCATGCATCAATATGGAGTCATAATATAGGTTTGTACAAAGTTGAAATTTTTAGACTTGTACTTGGCCCGACCAGGGAGCCCACCCATCCCAAAGGCTCAATTCAAATTCTGAGCAAAATTTCCAATTATTTCAGTAACTAAAGTGTGAGTATTTTGATACCATCTGTATGTTAATACAGTGTCCTGAAGGCAAACTTCATTGTATTAGCTTCAGAGGTGCCAGCCAGATTAGTTTATATCTCTGAAGTTAAGATGTGGATTTTTAAATTATATAGATAGTTAATTCTATGAAAAATATAAATATTCAAAGTATTTATGAAATACATTTTCTATTTCAGATGAGAAAACTTCAGTGTTCAACAACTGATGATTGTCTTCAGATGGGAATTGTTGGTCACTTAATTATATTTTCTTGAATATAATGAACATATTTAATAATTAATAAATTTGAATATAGCACAAGTAATACTATTTTGGATAATGGTTGCTTCGATTGTTAATCACATTGCATTTTCATACATGCTGCATACAATACAGAATATTCTTAAAATTTTTGGATCATGCAGAACTTAAGCCAACTGTGAAGATAACTTTGCCAGCCATCAGAGTCTACAGCATGTACACGAGAAGATATGGGAATTATAACTGACAATTAAAAGGACAAAGATGTGATAAACACTCAAAAAATCAATTTTTCATTTAGTAGCTCAAAAAATAAAATAAATTCTGTTGATTACAAAAATATATAATTTAAGTGCCTTTCATCTCATGAAAAGTAAAAATTTTAAGCTTAAAATGTAAACATGTGTCATATCCAGTCTAAAGGCAATTCAAAGAGAGGTAGTTTTTCTCAAAATATGTGTTTTACTACTTTGGTACACTTTATGTACTATATTCATGAAATTTTTGCAAGAGCATAAAATACATGATTGTGTATCTAGTGAACATAAACTTCTCTACTTAAATCGCTTAGTAATAAAAAGTGCATATGAGTTTGGAAAAATACACCTATTTATTATTGATACATAATAATTACCAAACTCACATGCACTTCTTAAAAATACCAAGCAATTAAAGTAGAAAAGTTTAGGTTCACTAGATGTACAATCATAACTTTTATGCTGTTACAAAATTTTATGAATGTAGATGCTATAGAAAAGTAGTGGCAAGCTTTTTATGACATATACTACCTTTAAGCTGTTGTATCTTGTGTGCCCAATTCAAGGCATCATTTATTCTAACTAATTAGATCTATATCAGGTTTAATTAAAACACATAATTATCTTCAGTTACATGAGGTTTATCATATCATTCCTAGAGTACATTACAATGAACAACATATGTTTGTAATTAACAATGAAAATGTAATTTATAAAATTTTATAGTGATTTTTTTAATTTCCTGTAAGTTTACTTTTGAACAAGTATGCAAGATTAAATTATCAGATTAGCATCTGTTAATCTTGAACGATATGTAGTTTTAAACATATCTATTACAGAAAATGGTTGTTCACAAATGTAGGTTAAGTCAAATCTCCAATAGTACCTCAGTGCTAATTGGTGTAAAGCCGAATAATCAGGAACTGAACAAAATTTCCAGAATTCAATAATTTAGACTGGCTGAAATAGGAATAATTTCATTATATTTGCAATATTATACTTAAAGCCAATAATTTCCATCTGCATGACTGGAATTTGGTGACTTAAGTCTCCAACATGAATCAAAAAGGTGTTTGTAAAAAATTCAATATTTTACTCTTTAAAAATTAAACTAGTACAATATCATAATTTCTTATGTCACCGCATAATAAAGGGATTTTCTGAAAAAAATATTAAGCTTCCATGTACCACTAAGTGGCATGCATGCTGCGGGTTGGCCACCACTTTTATAGAATTTACATAAAGTGTACCAAAGCAGAAAAAAATACATTTTTAGAAAAATCTCTTTTGAATACCTTTTAGAATAGACTTGTTTTTTACATCTTTAAGCTCAACATTTTTAATTTTCACAAGATGAGAGGCACATAAATTATATATTTTTGTAATCAATAGAACTTATAATCATTAAGCTATTAAATAAAAGCTATTAAATGTAAATTATTTTTAAGCTATTAATTACTTTTAAGCTATTAAATTTAAATGTTTTATCACGTCTTGATCTTCTCTCCCTAAAACCATTCATACGTTCAGGATATTTATGCATAAATTAGAATAAAAGGTAACATTTATAATAGCTGTTTTGGAGGTAACATGGATCCCTTCTGACAGTGTTAAAAAAGTCAAATTAAAAGTCTTCAATCTTTCACATTTTTAGATCTGGCATATCTATGAAACACCTATATGCCACTTTGTACAAATTTGTAATTATAAATACATTTTCTTTTTCAATTACATTAAGCATTTTAAACTTTTATACTTTACAACTGTGTTCAAATGTTTTCAGGAAATATATAGGGAGAAAAAATATTGAAGTACTTTTAGAAACTAAATTATTTTTTAATAAGTCAAACACCTATTTATCATCAAAATTTTAGTTTTGTTGTGTTCCTTGCAAAAAAGTGCAAAATTATAGAGATTACCAAAAATATTAGAATCTACTAAAATATTTACAAAATTATCTTGGGAAAATTTAATATATCTGATGCTTTCTTAACAAATTAAGTATTTTTTGGCAGTCTTAAGTTAACGAAATTAAATTCAAGGAATTGAGTGTGCCCAGTACTTACATTTCTTTTTATTTTAATTTACTGCCCTTATACTTTTACTTCTTGTTACCTTAAACAACAATGTATGAAAGTAATGTAATTTTACAAAATGGAAATAAAATTCCATACATTTCAAAAGTTATTTTATTTTTATTCTAACAGCTAAAATCTCTCATAATTTAAAATTCAACAGAATTAAAAACAACTGCTGATGTGTACATAAGTCATGTGCGTGTTTAACAATCGGTTATATATAAATAAGTAGTCTTTGGCATCAGACAATTCATGGCAAGGATAAGACAAAGAGGGTTTACTTCTTTTGCATGGCGTAAAGCCCGATGCTTTTCTTCACCTTCGACATCAAAGGTGCAACAGGAGCTGAAAAAAGAAATAAATTATACCAGGGTTCCCACAGCTCAAGCAGCAAATAATAATAATAATAATAAGGCCTTTTCAAGGCAATTTCTTTTTCTTTTTATAAGGCTACTTAGAACTTAGCAATACAATCAAAGAAAAATTAGACAAATATACATTAGAGAGAGAAAAAATCCAAGTATTATTAAGTATTTTTAAAGAATATTAAATATATTCTTCTATAAGCACGCTTTTAAATATATTTTTCTATACTAAATAGAAATAAATAGTATGGATATATGTCAACTAATTAAACTTTAAAATCAAAGACAACCAAAAATAGGTTTAAAAGTCCTTTAATAAAATCTCCTTTCCTAAATGTACAAAATTACATGGCTAAAGTGTTTTCGGGCATCCCAATGCCCTTTGTCAATAGCAAAGTCACTGATGAAGGGCATCGCTTATTATATAAGCTAATCAGCTTATATAATACATGACTTTAAAATTTTTTACAGTACTACATAGAGATTGAAGTATATGGTCTGTTTTAAAATGAATACACTCAAATTGTAATTCATTGCAAGTTAATCAACAAAAATATCAGGAATAAAAAAATAAAACATATGTGTGGCCAGTTATAATATTGAAATTATAACAAATATATATTAAAAACTAAGAATGCAATCTGAAATCCAATTATACATCTTTGTAGAGCTTTCAAAGGGCTACAAATTACTAGCTTACTGTTCATTGTTTTCGAGTTCATAGTTCACTTTCAGTTTTCAAGAAATAGGCATTACAAATAAAAAAAAATATGAAGTTTTCTATCTTCTTCGATTTGGCAAGAGGACTGCTCAAAAACAATAAGAGCTTTGTGTAAACAAAGTATTGAACTAGAAACAAGATTTCCTGCTGAACATTTTTACTACTTATTGTTCCTATCTATCTTTTATATTTTAGAAGATATCCTGGGTGAAAGTAAGCAAAGTGAAGTAAAATTAAACTTTTTTTTTTTTTTTTTAAGAAAAAAGATTCAAAATATTGAAAAAAAAATTATATTCTTAAATTGTACCATATTTCTGACAAAATAAGTATAAATTGTTTACATTTTTATTTATTGGTTCGATATCTAAGCATAGTTAAGTTTAGTTTTTTTTGTGAGACTCTGATTTCAACCATATTTCCAAACCATAGATGTTATTCACGTCAAAACAACAGATTAAAATTTCTATAAACACCACAGGATGTTCATTTTAAACCATAACATATTCTCAGTTTCCATACAATGCTTCTATAAAATTTTATAGCTTTCTGTTAGTGATACTAGAAGTGATACTAATTACATTCTCATTGCGTATACCAGCATTCACGAACCAGTGCCATGCTTTATGCACTCTTTTGCCTTAAATAGCTAATACCTGCAGTAGTAGCAAGAAAACCTGCTATGTGCCACAATTTTGCAAACCAGCATCAAATTCCTATCACCATTAAATTTCATAAAGATTAAGCTCAAGCTGCATATGGGTACAATGTAAATCTCGGAATCCCACTGTTTTGCTAAGTATGAGCTTGACCAATGCAGAGCCTTATCTTTAAAAAATGTGATGCTGGTTGCATGGTGGGATTGAATTTACTGGCCTCTATAGAAGTACATAGCAAAATTCTTGCAGATATCAGCTGAAGAATGCATAAAAAGTATGAGACCGGTTTATTTATGTTATCTACAATAGATACACAATCTTAATTTCTGAAACTTCGCCTTTGGCATGTTATACGAGTATGTTAGACAGTGGTTTAGTCCCTTATGCATAATATGTAAAATGGCTCCCCGAAAATTTTAGTTTTAGCATTCAAGAAAATGCTTTTATTTTGGAAGACCATTTCTATAATTGAAAAAAATTTGAAATATTTGATATTTTTTTTATTTCTGTCTTTTATCATTTGCTCTATTTAAAGCTCCATTAGTTTTACTTAAATTTTTGTTATCTATAGGTAATTGAATGAAAATTATTTTCAAATGTGTTAAAATAGGAAACTATTTGGAGCTTCACAGCTTATATTAAGAAACTGTTCAGTTAGAACCTTAGACAGTTGCACTTTGTATACTATTGCCTGCTGAGAAGTGAAGGCAATTGCAGAGTGTAAATACACACACTCACGTTTGGTCTTGTTTTGTTTGGTCCTGCATTTTTTAAACTTTAAAGAAACATTTTTATTTATATTTAACAAGCAATGTGTTTGGGGGGGGGGGGGGGGTATACATTTATGATATACTAAAAACATACATTCTAAATATTCTAAATTCACGCTGAAAAGTTCTTAAAGTCATCTGAAATAAATCTGGAATATAAACCATTCTAAGTTCCTAAAAACTTTCTGAAATAATTCTGAAAAAGTTCTAAAGTTCCTCAAACCTGAAAACATTCTAGAAATAAACTGAAGTGGACCTATTGACCAGTTACCCTACGTGTACAAATATGTAACTACATAAAATTAAATGGAACTTTTCTAAAAATAAAAATGTTAAAGTGAAAGAGAGAACACGGAATTTTAGGTTTTCAAAATCGTTTATTAAAATTTAAACTTCATTTTTAAAGAATTTTCAAAACATTTTACATCTCATTAACTAAAATCAAATAAACAACTTAAATAAATAAATAAAAGGAATGGCCGGTCGTATAGTGGTAGAAAAAACGTTAGAATATTAAATTTTAAAGTTAACAATATTAAACTTATTCAATTATTTATCAAAACTAGAATTTGGGATAAAAGAACATAAGTTAGCCAAAAGGGAATTTAGAACATCCTAACAATAATCCAGGATTCGTAACTTAAAATATATAAGTCTAAGGGGGTCTTATTCTATGACAGCTCAATTAAATTTTAAATAATGCAAAAGTAAATTAGTCTGAAATTTGAAGAAAAAGAATTATATCACCAAGGCTCCAAGATAAGCTTCTGAGATCTGCAGGAAAGGACCCAACAGCAAAAATGTCACCAAAGTTCCCAGAGAATACTTCTTGAAAGGTAAACACGGCAAAGGAGGGTTATGTCCATCAGAGGTGAGGAAAATCTCCTGCCGGATCCGAATTCGAAAAGGATTCCAAAGAGGACGTTTAGTAACGACGTAATGATTTCTTCACACAGCTACACCGGATCTTTGACATCAGAACTGAATGCATAGCATATGTCCGGTGCTTTTCACCAAAAATGACGCCCCTGTTCTTCATAATAAGGGCAGCATAACTTGGGAGAAACAAAAACTTAGCTAATGTGTTAAATCATCTCCGCTGACATCGCAGAAACATTATTTAAAGGATGGAAAACCAATAACACCTCCAATCGTTCCGTCCGTCTAGACATAACAGGTGTCCGGCTCCCACATCATTCAGACGAAACATTTTCAGAGAGCACGGAGGGAGGAATCAAACAAAAAATAAACAGCAGAAGATTGTTGGTTACACAGTAAACTCAGAGGAATTCATCTCGGAGAAAACTCTACGCAGGCTTAGATGAGAATAAAAAAAAAGTTCCATTTCGAAACCGAACTTCGGTTCAGCTCGCGCCGAAGCGCTAAAAACAACAGCTTAGTAGATCATCACATCTTGGGTTCCAATCCAGAGCAAAGAGCGTAAGAGCAAAAAAGAGCAAAAGAGGCCGAAAAGGTGCGCGATTTTACTTATATACTGCAAAACATCACTGCCACAGATTGTAAACAAAATTATCGATGAACGATAAAATAATTAATGACAGACGATTTTAATATTACGGTCAACCAATTAAAAACTCGAAATTTTAAAGAAGAGAAATGGAATTTCAGAGCAGACGAAAATTAAAAAGAAATGAAGTGAAATGATTTGGAATATACGAATTTGGCAACAATTTAAATATGGACGATTCTGAAATATTTAAAAAGCTGAAAATAGAATAAAACTGTAAAATTGCCATGAATTAACGAATTTCTAACCGAGAGCAATAAATTTGGAATCAAATTAAAGGGAACAAAAAGGGCAATAAATGTAATTGCAAATTAGCCAATTTAAATAAATTTAAATTGCTAAATCCTAAAAAGAACGAACTTTCGCTGTTTTTAACACAAAACCTATGGAATAGAACCTATTTGGAACAGAAGAATATCAAAACCTAAACAATTGGAAAATGGATAACTAAAAGAGAATGACTATGTGAATAAGACCGCTGAACACGTTTAAATTAAAAACAAAATTCCTAAAATTATTAAATATCCAAAAGTATAACCCAACAACTGGATATTTTACATAAAATTGCTTTCAGATTTATCACAAAAATCAGTTTAATGAGTCCTAAATAACTTAATAAATATAATTGTTAGAATAACAATAAAATAATTTTATTTTTCAATACAATTTTGGAGGAAAATTTTTTTTTGTTTTGGGCACTACAAATATCTTATTGGCTTTTAAGGATCGCTTAACCATGCTTAATACTAGTTATGCCACTCATGTTAGACAACTATTTTAGAACAGAAAAATGATACCTCACAGTTAACAACAACTAGCAGTGACCAGATATAGGCAAAAATTCATGGACATAATGAGCAAAGAGAGACTGGGAAACATGGGTACTATTTAAAATGAATGTACTGTATAACATATATGCATATAATATTCAATAAAAATCTCAAAACATGGTTCATTGTATCTAATGTTCTTCAAATGCATTGAAGGACAAATTACAAATTCTGATTTAAAAATAAATAATGAATATAAAAAATATGTTTAACAAAAATGCATGGATTAACTATGGATAATTTGAAGTTTCATTAAAATTGCATAAATTAAATCTCGAAAGTAAAATAAAATGATCATTTTGTATAAATACAGCAATTCTCTAATCAGCAGTAATTTCTGTAAATTAGATACTTTTTAATATGCAATTGCCAAGACGGGGGGAAAAACTCCCATGCAAGGTGGCAATTGCCAATGGGGATTGTTTCTCTTTCTAATAGTTACTGATAAAAGTGTTCCACAACATTTATAATTATACTTCCAGTAAAGGAATCGGCACTGGTGGACCAATTTTACTTTTGTTAGAGCCCATCATCACCAAATAACTGCACCTAAAACAAGAATGCTTACGATACATATCGAGTTTTCTTGCGGCCTGTGCAATTTATGGCTTTTCAGTGCTCTGTAGACTTTTATGGGCCATTTCCCAGGGGGGGGGGGGGGGGGGGGAAAATAGAATACCTGCCAACATTAGAGAATAAAAATCCAGCAGATAGTGCGGTGAGCATTTTTTTTTTATATGGCACTCTATAAGTCAGTGTATATATAACCTGTTCAATATTACGTAGAAAAAACTGGGGAAAAACCTTTTAACATTACACAAAAAATCTGATGTGGGCAACACATGGCTTTCCTTATATAATGCAATGAATTTACTACTTTTACAATTAAAAAAAATGTTATTCTTACAGTAGATACTTATATTCTTTCCAAAACATTGAATTTTCTTCAATCAGTCGTCATTTTCATTGATTTAGCGTCATTTTTATCCATTTGGCGAGATTTTCGTTAATTTGGCAACATTAAAAAAGTCACCAAGTTGGCGACATTCCGCCAAATTTGTCGCCAAAATCTCACCAAGCGTTATGGACGGAGAAATAAGTTATTTTTACAGCAGATAAATGACTATTGGCATTCAAATACAAAAGTATTACTCAAAGTATCTTTTTCCATGAATGGAACGAGCTAGATCCACGAGAATGATGTCACCCAATTTATCGCATGGTATTACATATGAAAAGTGAACATGTTTCTCAATAGGAAATATTTTTATTTTATTTTATATAACTTTTTGATATTTTTTCTGAAAAATGTGCAATATCTCGAGAACGGTTCATGTTAGCGGTCTAAAATTTATGTCAATCGTTTTCTAATGAAAAATTACATAAGAATAAATTAATGTCTATTTGCGTAACTTTATTAACGGTTTTGATTTTTTGACGATTTTTTCAAAATTTCACCTGAAAATTTAGGGGGTTTCTGAACATTCGATTGCGTATAAAAACAATAGGCTTCCAGTGTTTACAGATTGTGATTTTTGTACCAAATGTTGTTCGAATCGGTCCATTCGTTCGTCAGTTATAGTCTCCACAGACTCACTGACACACACACACACACACAGACATCACTTCAATATTGCTTCATTCGTGATCAGAGATGTTTGAAACGTGCTCTCCCGTCGAAAACTCGAATTTGAATTTTCGACCCCGTCACAATACTTTCCTTATACATTATGTATATAAGGAAAGTAAAAACGTATCTTTCTTTTAAAAAAATGATAACTCACTCCATTGAAAATACATACTGTAAAAGAAAAATGTTTTTACATAGTATAAAAAACACATCAGCAAATTGAGAGAAATTTTAGGGAGGACTGGCTCAGTGAAACAAAAGATGCTCAATTCTCAAATTGTAATTTAGTTCAGCGGTTCTTAACCTATGGGTCGCGACCCAAAATTGGGTCGCGCTGAGTCGAACCAAAAAAGTTAGTAATACACCAAATAATAAGTAATACCAACACCTCCTAGAAGAGTTATTCCCTAATACAAGTTATTCCCTAATATAATGTTTCGGTTTTACCGCTCTTCGCGAATGGCCTTCCGGAAGTGACGTCCAATTCCTGTCCTGAGGCTTTCTCTTCTAGGAGGTGTTGGTAATACGCACGCCATTGCTTTGCGTGCGCGCAGACTCAGTAAGCTCTCTGTCAAAAACTCGTTTCTGCGTATTGTGTTGTGAATAACAGTGAAACGTGTAATAACAGTGAAACGTGAATACAAGGATTTTAGAAACAAATTTTGTCTTATTATTAATAGTGGAGTGATCAAGCTGCAGTGCGTATTGTAAAATTGTAATCACCCTAATAATGGCAAAACGTGAATACAAGGAAGCATTTTTAGAATTAGGTTTTACTTGCATTTATGATCGAGGAGTGAACAAGTCGCAATGCGTGTTGTGCAGTGAAATATTAAGTAATGAATCGATGAAACCGAACAAACTTAAAAGACATTTTGATGCAAAACATAAAAATTTTTCCTTTGAGGGAAAAGATCGTACTTTTTTCGAAAGAAAAGAAGCCCATTTAAAAAGACAGCGTTTGGATGCACCAAGTAGTAGTGGTTTTATAAATTCTGCCAAACAAGCTACACTTGCTTCTTTTCATGTGGCTTGGCATATTGCAAGACAAAAGAAACCCCATAATATTGCTGAAAAACTTATAAAACCTGCTGCCATTGACATGGCACGTATCATGTGCGGAGATGAAAGTTCAAAGAAATTACAAAAGATACCATTATCAAATGATACAATTCGTTTACGAATTAATGATACGTCATTTGATATTAAGAATCAACTTATTTCTGCTATAAAAATTGCTGGTTTATTTAGTATTCAACTGGATGAAGCGACAGATGTAAGTAAAGATGCTCAACTCATGGTTTACGTGCGGTATCCAGGTTTAACAGATATACAGGAGGACATTTTATTTTGCAAACCAATGTCAACAACAACTAGAGGTGAAGATATTTTTCTTATGGTCGATTCGTTTTTTAAAGAAGAAGGATTAAATTGGAATCAGTGTTTCAGTATTTGCACCGACGGTGCAGCTGCCATGACAGCATCTCAAAAGGGATTTTCGACAAGAGCAAAACAAATGAATCCACAAATTATATCGATTCATTGTTTGTTACATAGACAAAATCTTGCTTCAAAAAAATTATCACCCGAATTATGTATCGTTTTGGATGAAATTGTTGCGGTAGTCAATTTTATCAAATCAAGAGCTCTTAACTGTAGAATTTTCCGCGAACTGTGTTTCGAATTTGGTGCAGAATACGAACATTTATTATATTATTCTGAAGTTAGATGGCTGTCCCGGGGCAAAGTTGTTCAAAGAGTATTATCATTACGGACAGAAGTCGAATTATTTTTGAGAGAAAAGAAACACCCATTAGCATCTAAATTCTCCGAGTTGAAGTGGATTACTCAAGTTGCTTATTTGTCAGATATTTTATTTGAAATAAATAATCTAAATACGTCTATGCAAGGACGTAATCATACTATTATTGAATTAACTGAAAAAATTACATGTTTTAAAAATAAACTCAAATTATGGAGAAATAAGGTTGAAGTAAAGAAACTTGCTTCATTCCCGACTCTTAATTTACTTGTTGAAGACAATAATATTGATATCACAGATTTTGAAATACAGAAAATTATTATTAATCATTTAGAAAAACTAATAGCAGACTTTGATCGATATTTCCCTGCAGACGATGTTTTCAAATATAATTGGGTTCGAATGCCATTTAATTTTGATGTAAGTGATTTGCATGAGGAATTTGTTAATATTAATCAATTTCAAGAACAATTAATAGAAATACAAAGTGACCAAGCACTTCGATACAATTTCTACAAAAACACTGAATCTTTATGTGCTTTCCGGTTAAAATTAAAAACCGAAAAGCCAATAATTGTTAAAGAAGCCCTAAAAGTATTATTGCCCTTTTCAACAACATATATGTGTGAGGCTGGTTTTTCGGCTCTGTGTGTAATCAAAAACAATTACCGGAACAAGTTAAATCCTGAAATAGATATAAGGTGCTCCTTGACAAGCATTCAACCGAGGTTTGAAGATCTTTCAAAATGTATTCAAGCACAAGGTTCTCATTAAAACTGTATGACTTGCATTTAAAATTTAAAAGACTTAACATATGTATTGATATTTCTTTTTTTTTTTAGGAATAAGTTAAAATGTCAATTATTTTCAAAAAGTTATAAATATATTTTAATTTGATCAATAAAAATTATTAAAAACACTTGATTATTAATTAAATTTTCCTTGGATCGAAAAGTACTTTTGTTTATCTTTATTATTAAAAAAAATAAATAAAAAATTTGTAAGTTAAAAAAAATCATCATCGTAGGATTGAAGATTTTTTAAAAATACGATCTAAAATAAAGCAATGAAAAATTTTTGACTTTTTTTTGGGTCGCGACATGAACATATTTCTCAAATTTGGGTCGCGGCTTAAAAAGGTTAAGAACCACTGATTTAGTTAATTAGATGAATGTGAACAGAGAAATGCTTTTGAGACTATTGCATAGAAAATAAGGGGGGGGGGGGGGGATTCCATTGTGCATTCATTTTGAACATAGTTTAGAGAAAACAATCCTTCACTTTTATGTAAACTGCAAAGATGTAAAAGTACTGTTTAAATAATTTGAGAATCTATCAAAAATAAGATGGATGGAAAAAGATGTTTAAATATTACACTGGAATTTAATCTATATAAGCGAAATCACACTTAAAAAATAATGAATATTTTACAAAAATATTAATTAATGATAAAACATATTGCAAAGAAATGAATGTTGTTGGGCATATTTTAATTCACATAATTTAAAACTAAACATGGATGGAAAAGGATGTGTCAACATTACATGGCAATGCAATCTATATACACGAAATCACACTTATTTGAAATAGTATCCATCAATAAAGTGAAAATGATGCAACTTAGTACTGGTATTAGGTTCAAGCATGGAAGAAACAAAATGGCGGCCGCAAATTCGATAAAGTCCTTGTAACAGAGAATTTTTATTGAAAAATCCCTAAGTTAGGGAATTCTAAAAAAATTAACAAACACCGTGAGTTTCCTGGAAAAACCAGTAGAGTTGACAACTATGAATTAATTTAAATTTCCTAAATTCTACGAAAGTCTAATCGGAATCAAAATAATGTATAAGTGACTTCCTTTCATGGAATTTTATCAAATAGTTTTTGAGCATGCATGGATACATTACACACACAAACGCACATACATACTATATTGTTTCCACATACACACCACGTTAAAAGTAATAAATCTAGGTTTTATTGCTCCCAAAAAGTATATCAGTTAAAAACTTGAATTCCAATTCTCAAACTCATTCCAAAACTTCTCATATATACTCTCATCAGTATTTAAAGAATCAGTTCTAGTTACTTTCTCTACAATACATGGAAAGTATTGGAATAGAGCTGAAAATTCAAATTCGAGTTTTTGACAGATCACAAGAGAAGATACTTTGAGTAATAGTTTTGTATTTTGATGCCTAATAATTCAGCAATAATCATTTATATATAAGTAAAGCTCTTCAATCTGTTTGTTTGCGATAAATTTGGCAACAAATGTAGCCAAATATCTCCAACTTGGAGATATTTCACCCCCAGATTAGCGAAAATATGGTCAAAATTGCAAAAATGACAATTAATGAGAATGACAAATTATTAAAATATTTTAATATATAGACTATATTGCTTACTGCGGATGCTATCAATATTGATGATTGTCAGTTTGGGGTTGTACTAAATATAAATTAATTGGGTATTCCAAAATAGTCATATGTTATTTCCAAAAAGATGTCAAATGTGCCAATGTTAATAACAGTGTGCTGTGGAGCGTATACATCATTTGTTCACTGTAAAAGATGTAAATTCATTGCATTACATAGGAAAGGTCATATGCCACCTACATCAGATTTTTTATATTATCTTACTGAATATGAAATCCAATGATTAACACTAGAACAAAGGAAGCGGTCATTTTGACTGCATAACTACTTTGAGAAACATTGCTGGAAGATCGTAAATAAAAGATCGTGAGTCACCTGTCTCCCGGGCGATGTTCAAAAACTCCTTTTTCCCTTTGATTAACTTATCTCGTTCAAGGGAACGACTCAATGCATTCTTTCAGCAAAGATCTTCATGCAGATTGGATATTCGACGTGTACACTAACTCATTTGCATATTTTTCGGGACGGACCTCGGAACTCATTCCGGTAAGTGCCGATCTATGTATATATATGGGAAGCCCATGTTGGAAACTAGTATTACTGCAACTATCTTCTGTGACAATTTCCTGTACACAGTTGTATGTTATAGTTAATATTGCAATATGTATGCAATAGATCGTATGTAGCTGATTTTTGGCAGTTAGATAGGAAGATAAATATGTCTTATTTAACTATATTAACATTGCTCTCTCTCTCTAGCACGGAATTTATTTCCTACTAGTTAAAGTAGAATGTAACTAATTAAGTGTGTAATTAGTATTCAAGTGTGTGCAGATCGATGGATAAATTACTTCATGACAGTAATCATCAAAGATGGCCTTCGTCTAGAAGGCAAGTCCGGGGTAAGAATGACATGTAAATACTCATTTGTATTACCAGAAGGAACTTCAAACAGGTGATTTAACTTTTTAATCTTTGTGAACTAAAGTACTTTTCAGACTGTGCATTATAGGAATTATATCTAGTCAAGTTAATCGTTAAGCTAGTATTTCACCTGAAGTGTGACCTATTTGAGGTGGAGCTAGAACGACATAATGATAAGATTGTGTGTACCAAAGTTTTCCAATGTTGTTGTTGTTGAGACCCAGACCGTCCGGCCTACCAGAAAGGAAAAGTTTTCCAATGTGGACTTCCTAAAGTGTATCAACTCAAACTCTGTAAATATGTTCCGCTGCATTATGTTGAAAGCAGCTGCCATGTATTCCTGGCAAGATTTCATCATGATTGAATAAACATGGATTTAGTTTACATCTTGACACTTTCTTCATTTCCAACATTGTGCTGTTTTTGCTCGAAATTTACAAATTAAGAAATTCATATTACTTAACAACTACACAAAGACTTGTCCAGTCTTTCTCATTATTGAACAGCAGGACTTAAGTCCCAAAGATTTTAATCTTAAAACTTCCGAATCTAACAAACTATTCCTCCAAAATGGCTAATCCCAGCCTATTGACATAAAGAAGATGCCCCCCCCACACACAGCATCAAGATGATGGCTTATGTACATCCTCTACAATGTTTTGGATTTTATTTTGTGCATGCAATTCTTCGCAAATTGCTCGACGGTGCTATATTTTGAATTTTGTGAACGAACTGCGATCCGCATACTATAGCTGCCAACCTTGGAAAATGAAAATTAGGGAGATTTTTAAATATATGCAATTCGCGACAAAAGTCGAAAAATTGCACAGCACGATAACAATTTCTTTTTTTACAGAAAGCAGAAAAGGGAATTTTCAAGACAGAATAGGGATTTTTTTCCCTCTACTACAAAACTGCACCATAAAAAATAGACAATATGATAAACAATCTGCATTGTATCTAGAAACACAATTTAATTTCAACGAATACAAAAGAATTAAAACATCGTTTAAAAAATAAGCACATTCGTTAGAGTTATTCTCATCAGAGTCTATAACAATGTTCATTACACTGAATTTGATGCATAAAGAAAAATGTCATTGGTTACTGTTTAATAATCATTCACATGTCTTTGACACAAAAACACTTCTCTGCAGATAAAATATTGAATGAAAGAAATCTTTTGGTAAGTAAAAATACAGCACGTAAAAGTTCTATATAATTAAAAAATGTCAAATTCAATCCTTCTTACTACTTAAAAATAAAGTAGTAGCTGTTTTTACTTTTTTTAAGAACTCTTTACTAAATTCTTCTTCAAAACACTTGGTTTTTCAAGCGCATTTAGTCACTAACAAGTTTTCTAAGTTTTCATTAGCTAGTGAAGCTCGAAAGTCAGTCTTAATATTCTGGACTTGATTAAATATACTTTCACATTCTGCATTAGAGTGTTGAAGACTCAAACAGTCCGACTGATCCTGAGGACTTGAGCAACTATTTGGACGGCCGGGAAAGTTGCATTAGAGTGTAGAAAGCCCAGACCACACGACCAACCCAAAGGCTAATGGTAGCTTTCTGTGTGGCCGGGTATTGCATTAGAGTGTTGTTGCATTAGAGTGTGAAAGCCCCAGGCCGTCCGGCTCGTCCAGAGGACTTGGAGCAACATTGCATTAGAGTGTTAAAGGCCCAGACCATACAGCCAACCCAGGGGTTTGCGGCAATTGAGCGTATGGCCGGTTGCATTAGAGTGTGGAATAACTAATAAGAATAACATGACTTTTGCTAATCTTTCATATTTTTTCTCGCCTACTGCATTTTTTATATTGCTAATAAACATCCACTGAGTTTCAATCTTTTGCTCTTCTTTGATACTTAGTGGCAGAATCTCTAGCTGCAATTCACAAAATTGAGACTACAAAATTTCTAAAACTTCTTCTTTAGTTTCATTTCCTTCTCTCAATAACATTATAGGAAATCTATCAACAAAGAATTTTAACTTTGGAAAATCAGCAGAGGCAATAGCTGTTACATTCAAAATTTCAGCATTAATCAAAATATCTTTTTATGAGGGAAAGAATGATAAATATAATTTAAAACAGTAATAAAATATTTTCTCACCTTCAAAAAGAAAGTTTCTTTATCTTCCTTCACTAATGAATCAACAACCTTTGAAGTCAGACTTCCTATTACTATTGCATTATCATTTGTTTGGTGGTAGCGGCTATGATAATCTACATTTAGCGGTGATGAACATTTTGTCACAGTATCTGGTTTTAGAAATTTCGAGAGTAGTTCTTTAAATAAATCCAAAATTAATGATCATAAAATGTGAATCAAAGGTTGCTGTGACTGTAACCGAGTGCCTGCTCTTTCTAATACTGGTGTAATATTTTGCAAAAATAAACAGAATGCTTTATTTAAATCTGAAGATAAAAAACCATGAATTCTTTCTTTCCGACTTCCATATGAACAGCCTTTTACTTTATTTTCAGTTATTTCATTTGTTTTAATTTTTTTGTCATTTTGCTTATGTTTCACTTTTAATGCTGGTTGCTTTTTTGACACATGTGAAGGATCTGAAGTATTGTGTGATGTTTCTTTCTTTATCTCATTCCCTGTATTGTTAACAGTTGACATTTTTTTAACTTTTGGGATTCTGTATGAATCTAAGTTAGCATCAGAAGCACTTTTTTTATTGCTACAAGATGCAATTTTTTCATCAAAAAAGCTTAATAGTGGGTCCAATTGTTCCAATATTCTACTTAGGCATCGTCCAACAGACAACCACCGTGTTTCAGCATGCTTCAGAAATTTTTTTATTTCAGTATTATGGAGTTCTTGTAGCTTTTCCAACCTATCTTTTCTCTTGCAGCTTCTTTTTAAATAATAAATATCGACTAAGATTTCGTCAATGTTTATGGGCAAAGAGTTTAATTCACGACCTGCAGCAATATCAATTAAGTGACACAAACATCCCATAATCATTATATCTTTATGCAATTCGGATAAATCTGAAGCAACACCATTTTTACTTCCAATCAGGACATTAGCATTATCACAGTCAAACACAATGGCCTTTTCTGGAGGTATATTTTTAGCAACTAAATTTTCAATTATAAGATTGCCAATATTCCTACCTGTGGAATTTCCTTTTAATGCTGGTGCACACAACAAATTACCTTCAACAAGTGAAGTAACATGATTAAAATATGTTACTACGATGGAATACAATTTTTCATCGTCACTACTTCCATCAGTAGCAACAGCAAAAGGTTATTTTTGCAAGCGTGATATTAGCGTTGATTGATCTTCTAGCGCCATCAACGGCATTATAGCTGTGGTTTTCGTGCGTGACGAACTATATTTTTTTACAGTTTGAGACTATGGAAACATCTTTCTGAATAACGAACTCACATGGTCCGCACAGCTAAGAGGCAAATTATGTTCCACAATAAAGGCCGTGAACAAACACTCAGCATGGGTAACAGTGAAATCTTCAGATGGCGAGAAAAGAGTTTCAATTTTCGAATTCTTTTCCTGATGTTTGACGTTACCTTGATGCTTTATTGATTTTATATGAGTCACAATATCACCTCTTCCACCATGTGCGATGTTTATGTCAGTCCTGCAATCAGAGCAAAAGGCAAAAGATGCTCCTTTTCTTGACCATTTGATGAATGAAAATTCAGTAAAATATGCATCTTTAAAATATAAAAGATACTTTTTTTGCTTTTGAGAATTCATTCTATTTACAAACACTGGTTTTCAAAATCACAAATATAGAACACGTAGCCACGAAATTAAATAATTTGCATTGCCCCCGAGCGTCAATCTCGATTTCAACAACAGTGGAGCCGGAACAGAAAAATAAACACTCGACGTCAGATATGATTATGATTTTCTCAAGCGGAGCTATCAATATACTTACTCTAGCCACTTTGCGACAGCTACTAGCAGAACAACAATATGATGTCATTTCCTCAGTCGAGGCTCACGGGAAATTTTATTTTTTGTTAACCTTTTCAAAGCGCACAGCCACGTTGAGAATGAGAACATTGCAGTGATTTTCTTATAAAAAAAATGCAGAAATTTTTTGCAAAAACATATGGATTTTTTTAAGAAAATCCCGTTTGTAAGGATTTTTTCTAATTATTGTAAAAATTCGGGAGATTTAGGAATTTTTCGGGAGTTCGGGAGATTGTCTCAAAATTCGGGAGACTCCCGGAAAAATCGGAAGATTTGGCAAGTATGCGCATACTGTGCGATCAGGCAGCATCCAGCAATCCTCCCTTGCAGAAAGGTAGCGAAAAGTAACAAACATTGTCAGTGCTCGTTCTGCTGTAATAAAACACAAGATTTGTGTTTATCATGCGATAAGCCCACCTGTGGAAAATGCCAAGAACGATGCACAAGAATGCTTATTGCAAAAAAATGTGTCGAAGAAACATCCTAAATGCTATAACTATGATGTTTTGGTTTTGAATTAAAGGTATGTTATCTTTTTTCTATGGCAGTGGATTTGACCAATGCCCATCGTTCTAGTGTTAAATAAGTGACTAGATTAATGACATAGTTTTGTTCTAAAGTTACCTTATCGACATCTGGCAGACGTACCATTAGATATAAATCTAAAAATGTGTGAATTGCGTTCACCAGGAGCCTTATTTAAAATGTGCTTTGTTCACAAAATCTTAAATTTGAAAATATTTAGGAAAACAATTTACTACATGAGAAAGTAAAAAAAGTAAAGTGGGTAAAAAATAAATAAATCTCACACATAACAATGATTGAAAATACCTTTCTTAGCCTTCTTATGACTTGATGAATTTGATGAAACCTTATTAGATGACAAATTGGACTCTTTTGATGAAACCTTGTTAGTGGACAAATTGGATTCTTTTGATGAAATCTTGCTAGCAGACAAACTGGATTCTTTTGATGAAACCTTGTTAGATGACAAATTGGACTCTTTTGATGAAACTTTGTTGGAGGACAAATTGGACTCTTTCGATGAAACTTTGTTGGAGGATAAATTGGACTCTTTCGATGAAAGCAAATTAGTTTCTTTGGAAGAAACCTTGTTAGAGGACAGATTAGACTCTTTCGATGAAACTTTGAG
The DNA here is from genome assembly GCA_951213105.1 of Amaurobius ferox. Lineage (NCBI taxonomy): Eukaryota > Metazoa > Arthropoda > Arachnida > Araneae > Amaurobiidae > Amaurobius > Amaurobius ferox. The sequence continues at coordinate 52,606,905 of OX578155.1, read as the reverse complement.
GCTGGATGATTCTTTAGATGATGCTTTATAAATTAATGATTCTTTAGATGGGTTTTTATGAGTTGATGACTCTTTGCCTGCGATTCTTGATGCAGCAGCTTCTTTCAACTCAGCAATCGAGAGCTTAATTTTTTTATTTCTGTGTCGCATAACACCAGTGTCAGGAGATTCAATAAGGGTCACTTGCCGTTCTGAAAGAAGCATTTTTATTAGTTACCCTAGAATGAATTTAGAAAATGAATTGAATTATAAGACAGTGTAAACATTTCAATACAGAAAACAAAAATATATGTTTATGGCTGCACATAATTTGACTATTTACTTCAGGATGGAATAGTCCAGTGGTTAAAGCAATAGGATTACTGTACAGGGTGATTTCGAGTTCAATTCTAGATACCATTTGAAATTATCCGCGTCTACACAGAGTATGGGTACGATGAATCTGCAGGTTCGAAAGTCCTTCTAAAAGGTGATGGGTCAGGGGAAGGAGGGTACGGTTCCTGTGCCTGCCAACCCCCACTGGGCTCTGGTCTAAAAAGGGTGGTATTCAGCAAAAGTCAGACTTCTACTATGGAGTGCTTAAGGTCTTTGAACCACACAGAAGGCATATATTTACTCCAGGATGGAATACAGTACGGTTCCTGTGGCTACCAACCCCCACTGGGCTCTGGTCTAAAAAGACTTCTATTATGGAGTGCTTAAGGTCTTTGGACCACACAAAAGGCATATATTCATATGGGTACATACCTGCTGTACAAAATACAAAATTTAATTAACCACCCAAGTCCAACTCACTTTAATAACTGTTGCCTCTCACGAATTTCCACAGTGTACGCCAGTTCGTCTGGCATTCTATTGCAGCATCTAACAACCTTGATCCACAAAAATATTTTGAAGCAAATGGCACAGGTTGAAAAGAGGATGCCAATAAAAATGTAATACTTAAAAATCCATTACATTTTTTTTTTAAATTTTTATTTCAATGTGTTACTTGATTCAATGGATTTCATCTCACAATCTACACTTCCTAGTTAAAACAAATGTTATTTTTATATGGCGAGAATTGGCATTTTAAATCTCAGAAAACCAAGGTTTTGAAATTTTAGGTTTGTGTATGATTACAATAAATAAATTAACTGTTTATGAAAATATGAATTCCTTCAAGAAAGCAGGCACATGTCAGATAGGACATATGCCTGCTTTCTTCAAGGAAGTATTGAAGGTCATATTGAGTGTGATTGTTTGTAAATAATTAAAAATATATTAATTAATTTTCACTTTCATTCCAAGATTTCTATCTCTCATTTAAGACCAATTTCTACTTTCTAGAACCATTGTAAATTCTTGGACAGACACACATAGTCAGGGATACTTTAATATTATAGATAAATGATGTTTCAAGTTCATGGTAGTAAAGGTTACATTGCAAATATCACAATAAAATCCCTTAAAATTATTTCAGATACTTTAATTTCATTTGGCTACGGTCAGCAGAGTCAACACAATGTGTAAGTTATCTGGGACAGGGTTGCAGTGACAAGTAAGTAAGGGAAAGGCCTCTGATGCAATATTAAGGCCTTTACTCACAGTTAAGGATTAGAAAGATGAGAAGATCTAATGCTGCATCTAGTCTCAATGCCCAATATATTACGTGGGGGGTGGAGTATATCACGTGGGGGATGGAGTATATAACAAGGTGAGTATACTTTCCCTTAAAAAATTTTCAAGTACTTTTAAAGGACTCTTTCAAGTACCATATAATTCTTTTTTAAGGACATCAATCAATCCCTCATTATGAAATTGTATGTATTTCTGAGAGGAAAAATAAATAGCAAACTAATATTACTGTTTATTGTTAAAGTAGTTGAAGACATTTTTAGAAAAAACAATGCTGTTTAGAAAATTTTGGGGAACAGTGGAACCGTTAGAGAAATTTCTAGGGAAAGCAGAATTTCTTGAAAAAAGAAAAAACACAATGTCACTGATCCACAGAACATTTTCAAACATGCCTTTTTCAAGCACTTTCAAGGACCTAACCAAGAAAATGGGAATTTTCAAATACTTTCAAAGCCTTCAAAATGGTCATTTAAAATTCAAGCACCCATATGCACCCTGATAGAAAGAGGGTAATACATTCTAGAGCAACATTAACTTTTCCAAATTGTGGTACAGAAAAAAAAAAATTAAACAATGCAGGGTCAAATTTGTTACCTACAGTTTTTTTCTCTTTAAAATTAAATTTTACATAATAAAAGAAGATTTTTGTCTTTCTGCATGTATGTGTGTGTTTGTATCATCAGTAGTTGAAAACTTTACGCTTCAGACAGCTAGGAAATTCGGCACTGGGTTAACTGAGCTTCCAGTACAACAGACCTCAGTGAGATATTTTAAAAATTCGAATTACTCTTAGTTATTTTATGTTGAAGCATGATTTTAAGCGATATTTACCAAAATAGGTTACAAAATTTCTTATCAGAGTTTCCATCTCGCCATCATCAGGAAAATCAAAAAACATTCTTTCTAAGGACCTTTGAACCACATCTGTAGGACAATTCCTTAATATTTATTTATTTATTTTTAAATGTATTGAAATATGCATTTTTCTTTTTATTTTCTCATTTCACTGAGTCTGGAAAAGAAAGATTAAAACAATTCTATAATTTGCCAAAAATATGGGTGTATATCTTCGCATTCTAACAACAACAACAAAAAAGAGTTTTTTAAGTACTCTATTTTTCATTTTCTGTTAATTTCTAATCAAAACCATAAACATTTTTATTTTCAATACCACTAGCATCAGTCTTCCTTTCACCATTTCAATTATTGCTATAGGAAGAAATGAATGTTTGTGCATATGTGTGGCAAATAGTTACAGGTGACTATACATGCATTGAAACTAAAGGATTTGGATTGAAGTGAAAAAGGAAATTATTTCAGCTCAGAACAGGTGATTTGGAAATTGAGTGGTGTTATCAGTATCTGTATTATTTAAGTAGCGGGCACTTATTTAAGACATAGGCGATGTCAGATAATTTGTTCTAGCAAATAAATAAAACAAACAAATAAAATGGGTAAAGGTAAATAAAATTTTTAAATTTACCAATAAAAAAAAAATACCAGCATAAAATATTTACTATAAGTAATGCTGTTTACATTTTCTAATTTATTTAGAAATGCGTAAATTGTGCAAGTTACAAAACCTAGTGTGACATTAACCCTTTCAGATCAAATTTATTTTTCTCAAGCTACCTATCCCGGCACTATTTAATTTTGGAAAACAGGTCAAAACACATATCAGAAAAAAAAATAATGATTAATTAATTTTTATTATTATTATTTCTGAACATATTATCATATTCCAAGTCATCAATTTTACTATCTCTTATGTGGCTATCATTTTCAGAACCAATTGAAACATAGCTAATTTTGTTTGATTGCAACCTTTTCATTATTGTAGAGGCCATTTTGAAAGACAAAATTAGGCAAATACAATATTTAGTCCATAAATGGCATTTGCAGTACATATCACCTACTAATTAGAAAAAACTGAGAAATGTGATATAAATTAAAAACTATTTTTTCCGCTTCTTACGGTTCGTACGGCACAATACGTGGAGAGGTTACAATAGGAAATCTTTAATAAACAAATTTTGTCATTCAACTGATATCTTTAGTCCAATTAGAAACTAAAATACTTTTTATCTACATAAAAATTTCAATTTATGGCAAATTTTCATTTTACATTCAATGTAAACTAAAATAAACAAAAAACATTAGCAAATAATAAAATGCTAATCAAACAATTTCAAGATAAAATATTTTAAAACTTTAAGGTATTCTAATCATTTATACCAAAAAGAAGCAATACAGTCAAAATGAAAGATTAAAATTTATTCCTACTGCCAACTTTTCTGGGTTTCTCAGAAGTTTTCTGATTTGTGTAAAATCCTGCGACCAGAAGATGGTTTCTTCTGGATATTTTTTTGTTGAAATTGGTAGTCAAGTAATAGAATGCATTATCTTGGAATAGAAATTCATAATAAAGGAACTGTAATTCCAAAATACTTTTATCTTTTCAGGGCAAAGACTTAATATCTAGTTTTATTTTCATGTCCACATTATAGTCGTAGTTTCAAAGTTTGTATTTACGAACTATAGTATAACTTGCACAATTTTTTTTTAGACAGGACATACACACACAAAATAAAATCATCTTGCTACATGAAATTTGATCCATTAAAATTAGGCTTCCCAATATCAAAAATAGCACTTTTCGATCAATTTTAGTTATTTTTTGCAGAAAACAGTGAATATAAAACATGTTTTAAGGCTACTCCTAACTGACTTCAAATACTGAATCTTACCTGCTAATTTATTCTCTATATTTTCTCTAAAAACTATGCCTTTCTGCTGATCTTCTAGCAAGTAGGCAAATCTCCCCCCACCCCCTTTTTTTTAATGCTTCAGGGGAAAATAATGTTCTTCTAAGATTTTAAAAACAAATTCCTATATGTTAGCAAAAATCACTAAACTTGGCTAAAACGCCCACTCATGGAGTTAGAAAGGAGATAAAACTCCTATGGATGAAAAGCTTGAAAATGTCATAATGCTTTCAGAATTATATTTAGGTGTCACTAGTATTAGTAAAGTATGCGCTATTGTTAGTTGACACAACAGAAAGGTGTAACATTTAGTATACACATTTTTCATAATTTTTAAATTAAGATTCCCTAATTATCAGTATAATTAATTAGTATTTTTTCACAGTTATAGGATAATGTTCCGAATATAGGGAAATAAGAATAAAGTCAAAGATAAAATAATTTTGAATATGTAGGAATATTCTTTATTGTTTCAGTTCTAATTTGCATTGTGCTCAATTTATTTTTACAAAATGGATAGTTTAAATAAGTATTTTAGGCCTTTCGCCATAGAAATGTGTACAATACAGAGCTACTTATATAATCCCAGTGCCTTATGAATTATTGTATCAAATGATATTGGTATTTTCTTAATATGAAGTTTTAACTCCTTACTTTTACCTCCATGCCCTTACCAACAGATTGCCAAAATTTATTTTTTGGGAAGTATGGAATTTTTAACACTAGAACGATGGTGGAATTTTTGGAAAAAACGTTTCTCAATGTAGTTATGTCGTCAAAATGACCGCTTCCATCGTTCTAGTGTTAATGTTGAGTTTTATCTATAAGTAATTTGTGAGACTGTTTGGCTATATTTTGAGGAAATAGGCATTTGTACAGGATCCTTGGTGTATTTTCTTTTATTGTGAAAATATTTCTTACAATCTGTTTGCATCTACTAAATTTTTTATACTTACTTCACATCTTATATAGGAAAACTATTTTTCAAACATATTATTAATGAAATGAAGATATATTTTCAATAAGCTGAAATCAGGGTTCATACTGATTTGTCTATATGGAAATTAAGGTCCTTTCAACGACTTCTGGTAAAAAATTAAAGACCTTCCAAAACATACAACTAAAAGCTATAAGCAAAGTTCAAACATGTAAATAAATCATTTCATTCTTCAAATATATAATGCATTTAATATAATGGCTTGGTGATTTTTTTTTATCACTGTTAACTATTCAAATTGAAGTACAAAAAGCTTAAATAAGATTATAAGTTACGAGCACTAATTATAATAAAGTACAAGATAATATATAAAAAAATTCCACATGTTACAATTTCAACTCTTTATTTTTTCTACAAATTATAGTCTCTAAATTGTTTAATTTTTTTTTAAATAATTTTTTGCAATGAATTTGATAATTAATACATTGAGATTTTTTCCCTGATTCTGTTTTACCAGCTAGAGTCAGTATTCTTTTTAATTTTTACATCAGATTCCAAAACAGCTTGTTTTGTTTGTTTGTTTCAGATAATGAATATCTTCTTTAATAAGTTTACTTTTTTCGATAGATTAACTTTTTTGAATTTCACTGATCTGGTGTGCAGACAATGCTGTAAGTCACATTTCTTTGGTTATTTCTATTTTACATAATCTCCCCCAAAACTTGTAAACTATTACCAGTGCTAAATAGACCAATAAACCCAAAGTAAAGAAAACACAATGGGCTGTATGGTGCATTATTTGTGCATAATTACATTGCTGAATTTTTCTTTCTCTCTGTTGTATGTGTTTTACTTATTAAAAATTAAAGTTGTTTTACAAGTAACAAGACAAGTTGTTTGACAAGTAACATTTACAATTTTTATGAAACAGCACCAAATTTAGCAATTTTTGAGAAAAGCGATAACCTTCATAGATTTTAATTAAAAATGCTAAAATTAGCAATTTTTCAGATAGATTGCTAAAATTTGAAATTTTCACAGATTATAGAAAATTTAATTTCTTAGATTTGATTATTTTCATGATTTTCATTAAAAAAAAAAGTCTGCTAAAATTCACTATTTTTCTGAAATTAAGCAAAAATTCATGGTTTTTGAGAGAAGAAATAGCATATAATCATGATTTTTATGTAAACACAATAACATTCATGATTTTTAAGTTAAAATTTGCCATTTTTGTGTAAAGCCACCGAATTTTCAATTTTAAAGAAAACTAAAAATGGTGATTCTTGAGAAAAAGTGCAAATATTCGTGATTTTTTTTGGAAAGCACTACAGTTTTCACACACACAATGCATTCAGTTTTTTTTAAAACACTAAAATACAAGATTTTTATGAGTGCTTAAATTTTCAATTTTCTTATGTAATTTTTGATAAAGATCTAAAATATGTGATTTTTAAAAAAGAACATTTATTCACATTTTTTTTCTAAACTTAGTCAATTTTTAAAAAAAGCACTAAAAATCATGATTTTATTTAAAAGTGATACAATATGTGATTTTATTTAAAAGCTCTAAAATATACATTTTATTTTATGAAACAGCGTTAAATTTCACTCTTTCTCTTTGTAAGAAATTAGTGTATTTAACCCTTTGACTCCCGAAATGGCCCAAACGGCCCTACAAGCAAAGGACCGCAGACGCCGAGCGGCCCAGAGATATCCCGACCCCCATTTTCAAGGTTGGAAGTTGGACTTCAGAACGCAGACAAAGGGGAAGAGGCTATCTGTCATTCATTCTACTCCGAAGTACTTTGGCGACAGGTCTTACTTTTGGCTGATTACCTGGCGAAAACACGGGGACTGAAGTCAAGTGTCAGGTGTCGTAATATTTATGAGTTCGATAGATTTGCTCAAGAACTATGCTTCTACTTCTGCTCCTTTACTTTTATCCGTTTGTTTTCGAATTCGGTTTGAAATGAGCGGTTTTGTAAAACTTTTAACTCACGATGAGATAGGTGCAATCTTATTTAATGATACTGATGAATCGGATTGCACTGAATCGGAAGATGATGACTGGGATGAGAGTAAGGCAGATAAAAACAATCTTGAATTTTTAACACTTTACAACATAGTTAAAAAGTATTTATGACTTTTTCATTCTGTCTGTCTGTCCGTCAGCACAATAACTGCCGTAAAAATGACTTCATCAAAATGAAATTTTAGTATGTTGTTCAGACGGTCTGTGTGACCAATGGGAATATAAATGAATAATATCATCCAATTAGTTTTGGATTGAACTCGGGTTGAAAAAATGAAATACATTGGACCCTATGGGCCCTAATTTTTCAAATATTTTTTAAGCGAATTTAAAATTCACAAATTGCTTTGAAAGTTTTAGGAAATATTCAAATTATCACATAAAATATATAAAAACAATTTCAGAAAAATATATTCAGTAGTTTTTTAAATAAAAATTAAAATAATAATTACACCCATTATATGAAGAGATCACGTGGCAGTTATATGAAAAAATCACGTGACTCTCTTCAAAATAAAATATGTCATCTTATGTCAAAATCGTGATTTTTAAAGTTCTTTTCATTTATATTTGGTGTTGTATCCGTCCTAAAATCACTTTATTTTTGCTTAATTTCTGTGCATCATTGTTTTGAAACAATGCAATTGCAATATATTTCAGTTTAAATGATCATCAAACTTTGATTATTTCTACAAAGAAGTCTAATTTCGACTTATGGAGATTGTAAACACATCAAGCTGTAAGATCAGTTGTATAAGAATTCCTGAGTTTCTTTAACGTAGAATTATTTAGCGCTGGAGTCTGCAATATAGTTGATATGAATGAAACAGTTATTGATTTTACACAGAGAACAGACTATTTTATAGCAGAGTTTTTCGGTGAAGTTTTAAGCACAGAGTTAAATTACTTGTACCTCCATGGTTTTAAGTTTTTAAGTAAAATAAATTATTGTAGTATTGTGATGAATGAAAGGAATAGAATAAATATTTATGAATGGAATTTTTACTGCCTTTTCATAGACAGCCAGGGAATTTATATTTCAATGCAATCATTTGAATAAAGTTCATTTTTTTTTATGAAGTTTTCAAATATAATAAATTATTGTAGTGTTGTGATAATTTTAAAAATATTACCGCTGAATGTTTCGCGTCTTAGAGATGTTTAAATAAAACTGCATTGCAGTTGGAAAGTGTTTCATAATCAATGCTTTATACATGATTGATCTTTTTTGTTAAATAATGAATAAAGAGAAATTGAGACTGTTATGATGGATAAAAATGAGGAACTTAATTGAACAATGGATATAGATAACACAAAAATGTATTTGCTTGCAAATGCATTTCTTGCATTTGCTTGCCGTTCTGGACCTGTCCATGATTTACCATCTGGTGCTAGTCCATTGCAATTTTTAAAATTATTTTACACCGACGAAGCTGTAAAAACGATTCGGTTAAATACGAACAATTATGCATATTTTTGTGCAAAAGAGCAAGGAAATGAAGATGTTTCAATTAAAAGTCCCTGATCAGAAATTTACTAAACTCCAATTTTATATATTTCCTGTTATATTTTATATGCACTCAAAATCTATCACGAAAGATAATGATCACAGTAGCTCAAAGGATAAAGCATTGTCAAGCGAGCCAAAATTTGGTGGTTTGGTTCTCAGCTAAAACAGAGTTCTTTACAGAACACTATATAACATATAAAAAATAATTATTCACTTTAACTCACTAATTTTATCTGCAAGGTCAATTTTTACTGATGTAGGTAAATGGAATTTGGGTCATAACCCCCCCCCCCCCCTTATTTGGAGGAAAAGTTATGTTAATCGAAAAACAAAATTTAGCGATGTCATTCTTTCGATCGTAATCCCCCTTTTCGAAATCTGGGCTATCTATGATTTTAATACCATTTATATGTATAGCGCAGTTAACACAATTATTTTTCTGTATAGACCATATTATTATATATTGTTCCACGATAGAGCGATATACAGTAACACATTCTATAAAGATAATTTCAAGAAAACCTTAAATTTTGGACTACGGGTATTATATATATATATATACCAATCCTTACATAACCTTAGCATATATAAAATTTCATGGTGGCACCAAATTTTGTTCTGATCATAAAACCTACTGTATATTTAGATAACTTAGTTATCTGAATTTGAGTTACATTTATTTCAAGATAAGTTAGTTATATGAATAACAGGTGCTGGTTGCTGCAGAACACTGCAACTTTGCTAGTGGGGATACGATTTTACGTAATGTTTGCCCTTCATATACCATGTACACCTCATAAACATATAGATATGAACTGCTTTACAAAAGTGTTAAAATATGCTCTGGAAGTTTCTCCCTCAAAATCTAAAATTTTAAATGTTTTTTAAAAAATCCTACAAGAACAAACATTTTGAAGGAGACTTATTACTCACTAAATCGTAGGTTTTCAGATACTTTTAAAAAGGGGGTGGGGATTTATTCCTTTAAATTTGTACCCTGTAAAGCAAACTACCGATTGAACCATTTTATAATTTGGTTCCCTTTCCTTTGCCAAAGTTCAGTGGAGCTGTGAGAAAACTATTTTTACAGTCACAGACATCGCGCAAGAGTATTATTATTCAGCCTCAGGTTTGGACCTCATTTTACAAGATGCCCCAAAATAAATGACTGCAGTCCATTTCCGACAAAGCATGACACCCTTTTGAAATATATAGCAGACTCATAAAAGCAAGTGACTCCTTGAAGCAACCCTGGGCTATATATTACTTCCATAGCCCAGGAAGCAACCTGCCTAGCCCACAGATATACAACAATGCATATTGTTTCTCCAGCTTTCTTTATATAGCCATCATGTACAAAGACATACAGCAACTTATTCAGGGATGAATTACACAGCTGTTTTTAAATCAGTTCAGCCGATATCTGGGCTTTTGGGGTGCTGGATGCAATTAGTTAAAATGGAAACATAGTAAATCAGGTAAGTAAAGATAAACAAATTTATTTTTCTAAAAATAAGCTTGTCAAAGCATTGAGGGCACAGATGGTCTAGGATTTGTCTGTTTGGTAGGGGGGAGGTGCTGTAGTCAGCTAAAATCCCACAAGTCCCGGTGTTACATCCCTTTTATCTCTATCAAGATAAAGGGGATTATAATTTCAGTTCTTTTGATGGAAACTTTTCCAATTGAGGAAAGTTAAGACTTTAGAATGCAATTAATTTCGCTTTTCACAAATCTAAAAAATATGAAACGATATATATGAATATTTATTACTTTATTTCCAAAGGTTATAGTTTTCTGGAGATTATATTTTAAGCATTCATATTTTAAGCGTAAATATTTGAAAATTTGAATCAAGAAAACATCTCTAAAATCGAAGTTCAGAGAAAATAAACATTTAAGTACAGGCAAATAGAGATATTACAAGATCATGTGGTTTGTGAAATTTTCAAAAAATGGGAATTTGGGAATGTAAAATGTTAGATAAAAAATTAGTAAACTTTTCTATGAAAATTAAAATGTGTATTTCTTAATCTATAGTATTGACACTACACTCCTTCCATAATCGTAAGTAAACATCAATATACAATCACAACATATGGACATCAAAGAGTATAGTATAAAAATTCTGATTATGAATGATCTTAACAACAGTGTTTGTATTACATAAAAGCATCCATGAACCGGTTTCGTATTTATTATGCACCCCATGAAATAACTGATATTTACAATGACAATAAAAAAAAATATTATGCGCAGAATTTGCGAACCGACACATTCAGTTCTGACACGTAATCATCTTCAGTTTCTTCAACATTTAGGCCAGGCTACCCGAGGTTGCAAAAGCTAAGTTCATAGTGAACCCATCTATAAAGCATTCATATTTGTTTTTGTGTGTGTGAGTAATAACAACTTAAAACTCATAAATTTCGAAACATTCTTGTTCTAATAATGCAAATTATTATATTTATTTCTAGACTTTTTGTTTTTGTTTATTTTGCATAATGCACGAATACAAAATTTTTCATAGCGATACGTGTATTCTTCCTTGAAGTATTTTCTCCACATCACATACATAGAGAAAGAGAGTTTGAGGGTGGAACAAAAGTATCGGAAATATGCGCGAAAGGTTTTAACACATACATTCTTGTCAAAAATCAAGAAAACAACATATTTATTATAGTATGAAGTAAAAATGTAGAAAGTATTTTTGATTAAAATGAAAAATTATAGATAAGGTCTGAATAACCCTTCACATAGAGAGAGTAATTACATTGATTCATTAACACACATTGTCTGAAGGATATTTAGCCTCATAACCGCCATTAAATCGGGAGACCCCACGCTTAGCTAACAAATAAGTTTAAAAATACTATAATGCACTTTGAAAAAAAAAATTTTTTTTGTTTACAAAATGTGCAAAAATCCAAACAAACATTTAATATATGTACATATATATATATATATATTTCCTGCTACATGATTTCAGAAATTGGTTTATTTTAATCCAACCTACTAAGTAAAATATATTGTCTAACATACGAAGTAAAATATTTTCTAATCATTCGCCAAACAAGTGATTTTTTTAAAAATATGTTACTCAAAAAAGTCATTGAAAGCAAACAACCCTTGTCTAAAACCTATTAACCCTCCCCTCTTCTTTGAGGGCATTCGCGTAGAAGAGGAAAGGCGTGTGTTTACCCAAGCGTCATTATCTTTCAGGGGGGGTCAAAAATGACAATCTACTGTTCGGCCGTTTTGGGGTTTCTGAGGTACTAGAGGGGAAAAAGGGCTTGGGACTCAAAGGGTTAAGGAAATGTGCTAAAATTTGCATATTTCTTTTCATTAAATTAGTGTAAGTTATAAAAAAAATACTAACATTCAAATTCATGATGCTTTAGAAAATTATGTGACATATTCGGAATGTTTAAACGGCAAATTGGGGAAGTTCTACAGTGGAAAACAAAAATTAAAAAGTTTTTAAGGACTTAACAGTAAAATTAAGAAGTATAAGGGCCTCTTTTTCTATTTTTGAAAATTAAAGACATGGTACAATTTTCCACCAGAAGAAGCTAAACTTTGTAAGACATCAAACACAGCAACTTTGAACTTGTATAAACATGCTGTATACTACCAGTAACATGGTAAATCTATGCATACATGGAAATAATTTTAAGAATTCAAATTATGGAATATTCAATGGAAATACTACAAATTAAGAATTATGCATAACATTTAAAGAATAAGACTGAAAAATATGGCAAGACTTACTCTTCCCAAAACCCTTTAATAAATATTCAGCAAAAATCTTCCCAGATCCTGGTACTGATTTATTAAGTATTAAATACATGTAAAATAACATAAAATTCAATTTTATATTTCTCTTTTAGTAATTTTTATTTTAAAAATGAAAGGTAAAATATTTAGATGTAAAAATAAAGTTTATATATATTACAAAGAGGGACATCAACTTACGGTGTAGCAACATTTAGTGATGATGCAGAAGATGCTGAAGATGGTTTATAAAAAAATTGATTGGCAAAGTATAGTTTGCATTTTTAACAAACACTCTCTCCATGTACTTTTTTGTTTTCAGGTGGTCAACTATTGCCATATATTCTCTTTTACCATAGTAAATTAAGTCCCAACAAAGATTGCACAGAACTTTTCCACTCATATCTACTTTTTTTATGCAGTCATCAACCAACACATCAGTTTGTTTATCACAAAGTTTCAATTTTACAGACTTTGTTAACCAGTTGCATCTAAATTTCTTTTTTTTTTCTAGATCAGTGTTTTTTAAACTATGAACCTCGGGGTTCCACAATGTGATAGTTTTCTGTAAATTGAAGAGGGTAAAATTTTGAATGCATAATTTGGATCACAATGAACTGTTTCTCATTTTGGGGTTCCGCTATCAACTGAATTTCAAAACAGTTCTGCAACCAAAAAAGTTTGAAAAATACTGTTCTAGATGATCAATATCATGTAATATCAGACTATCAGAAACAATATTTGCTATTTTCTGTTTTAATTGTCACATGAACAACAAATAAAAATCTAAAAAATGGAACTAAAAATATATATTTTAATAAACAAAAGTCTATGAAAAGATGGTTGAAATAAAAAATCGTTGAAACAAAACATTTACTTGTCATATCTGAAGAAACTAAAACAAAATAGGAATGTCAGAGAACGAAAAACAGGCATGAAATCAAAACAACTTTGTACTCAATTTTTCCAAGACACCGGGTTGAACTGGAAGAAAAGAAATAAACACAACCATGACTCATAACGAAACACACCACATGCTGTGATCTCCTGCACATCGAACTTCTAATGCCTATCCCTTCCCTATCGGTGTCCTAAAGTCCATATTTCTCTCCTCAGCATGATACTATCAAGGAGCAAACTGACTGATACTGACCACCCCCTTTTTGTCTGGATTGCCATCAGTAATGATTAAACACATCACTTCATTGGTCCGGGTTTGGCTTTGATGCTAACAAAAATACCCCCACCCCACCTCAACAAAATGTCATTACTGATTTGCATTTATCCCATCAATGACAGAAATCAGTGTCCCAAAAAACAGAAATCCACATTTCTGTGGTATTGTACTGTGTATGAAATTAAGGGGTTTTTAAGGACCATATGAACACTGGAAATAGTGATTTAGATTATTTCATCATATTACAAACTGATCCGTGAAAAAACCTTCTAAATTTTTATATAATGTTTTAGATATTTTAAAGAAATCATCTGGATCTTTATCAAGTTTAGCACCTTGCACGTTAGTCTCAATTAAACATTGACACTCTTAAAATGTCCTTCTTATAATAATATGCTGCTAATTACTAAAATTTTTAGCAGCTTTTAAATTGATTATTTGAAATATCTAAAGTCAACAGCAATTTACATTTTATATAATGACTAAGAATTCATATACAAACCAGGAGGTGCTTTCAACTTAGAAGCAGATATGCTTGCCGTCAGATCCTTAAACTTTTTATCTTCATTTACTCGTGTTCTCTGAAAAGAAACAATGTTTCTAATAAATATACTAATACATTGGGCACTGTGCTTAGTTGAGATGTAAGTGCAGTGTTTTTATTGCAAAAAAGTGGTTGATTTATTTAACCATTGGAACAATAAATATTTTACCACAATACATATCTTATAATACATTTTTTCCCTTTTCATTCAGAAAATTAAAATTTCATTTAATTAACCATGTTTGGTATCAATATGTGTGTGTGGAGGGAGGGGGGGGGGGGAATTCTGAAGATTTGAACTTTGTATGAATTTTAACTTTAAATCCAATATTTACTAAAATATCTTTCCAAACTAGGGTTGTCTTATACACATGCTCGAACAGATGTTTATGTTGAGACAATCAAAACACAGGATGATGCTAGGAGGGAAAGACTTATATCTATGATCGCTGTCTGAATTGATGCTATATCATGGAATGAACGAGGGTCTCACTATAATTTTTGAGACAGGGATAGATAATATGCACTAGAAAAAAATTATTGGTCGGATATTTAAATTTGAATTATTTTATGTCCGCAGACAATAATTTGTGGCAACAATTACAATTTAATTATCGTAAAATAAATTCTGAAAGAAAAGAAAGTGGAGTTGACGTGAGAGCATTATCGAGCTATGATTTTCTAAGATTTTAAAGTGGGAAGAAGAATGTCTTCAATGTCTACAATTAGCATATGGAAATGATGCTCCATCTCGTGCCACTGTATTCAGATAGTTTACAGAGTTTAGAAGAGGTCGAAATTCTCTCCTGGATGAACACACAGGAAGACCTTTGTCAGCTATAGTCCCAGAAAATGTGTCAGCCATTCAAAAAATGTTAATCGATGATAATCGCTGTACCTACCAAATGACACAGAAGGAACTTAACATTGGATCTGCATTTATATATAAAATTATTCATGAAGAACTGAATATAAAAAAATTAGTTTGTCGTTGGGTCCCCCATAATTTAATAGAACACCAAAAAGCGAAGCGTGTCAGAATCAGTAAGGAAATCCTAAAATTACTTAATGATTGTGGACACCATATTATTTCTAACACTGGTGATGAAATGTACATACTATTTCTTGGCATTCCAATATATCAAGAAAGTAAAGTATGGGTCTTTGAAGATGACCTCAAAACAGCAATGGTGAAAAGACAACGAGAAATGAAAAAAGTAATGTATGCCATGCTCTTTAGAAGTACAGGTCTGATCAAAGCCATGAAGCTAGAGGGACAGAAGATAGTTACTGCACCTTATTGTTTGGCAGTTAATTCAAAATCTGTAGACATGCTTCTAAATTTTATTATTTTATTTTCAGAATTTTAGACTCCAAGGATCAGATTACACTTAGAATAAGGAAATTTCAGCATTTAAGAACACCTTTAAACTGGCATTTTATTACTTTCCTTATATACATAATGTATAAGGAAAGTATTGTGACGGGGTCGAAAATTCGAATTCGAGTTTTCGACGGGAGAGCACGTTTCAAGCATCCCTGATCACGAATCAAACATTTTTGAAGTGATGTCTGTCTGTGTGCGTATGTGTGTGTGTCAGTGAGTCTGTGGAGACGATAACTGACGAACGAATGGACCGATTCGAACAAAACTTTGTACAAAAATCACATTCCGTAAACACTGGAAGCCTATTGTTTTTATACACAATCGAATGTTCAGACCCCCCCCCCCCCCAAATTTTCGAATGAAATTTTGAAAAAATCGACAAAAAATCAAAACCGCTAATAAAGTTACGTAAATAGACATTTCGTATGTAATTTTTCATTAGAAAATGATTAACATAAATTTTAGAACGCTAATATGAACCGTTCTCGAGATATTGTACATTTTTCAAAAAAATTATCAAAAAGACATAAAATTTAAAAAAATATATATCCTATTGAGAAACATGTTAACTTTTCATATGTAATACCATGCGATAATTTGGGTGACATCATTCTCATGGATATAGCTCATTCCATTCATGAAAAAAGATACTTTAAGTAATACTTTTGTATTTGAATGCCAATAGTCATTTATCTGCTGTAAGAATAACTTATTTCTTCGTCCATAACACTTAGCGAGATTTTGGCGACGAATTTTGTGGAATGTCGCCAACTTGGCGACTTTTTGAAATGTTGCCAAATTAGCGAAAATCTCGCCAAATGGATAAAAATGACGCTATATCAATGAAAATGACGACTAATTGTAGAAAATTCAATATCTTGGAAAGAATATTAGTATCTACTATAAGGAAAACTTTTTTTTTTTTACTGTAAAAGTAGTAAATTCATTACATTATATAAGGAAAGTCATGTGTTGCCCACATCAGATTTTTTTTAAAATGTCTTTTCCTGTGTGTCTGGATAAGCCTTCAAATATGAAATACCAGTCGATTTTGACACAATGATGTAAAATATATTTCTGACTGCTATACTCAATCTAAATATTATAGTAAGCACAACTTTTCAACAAATAAAACTGAAAACTGAATAATTTTGATAAACAAATGTAAAACAAAACACAGATATTTGATTATATTAAATATATCAGCTAAAACTAAAGAAATGAAATCTTAAAAAACACAATTGAACATATAATGCATCGATTAAAATAGTTTGGGTGATATTAAAAGTTTAGGTGATAATAAACTGAAAGATAACAGAATAAAAGACACTAGAAAAAGATATTTACAAAAAAATAAATAGAAAATTGAAATTTATTCAATTCAGGTCATTCAAAAGCCCATTTATTTTTTTAAATCATGGCTAAACCTTATTATAATAGTAAATTTGAAATTTGCTGATTGGTTATATATTTGTTAATATGCTATCAATAACAATATATTTTAGAAAAAATAATAATAATAATAATAAACTTAATAATTATAAAAAAAAAAACTGTAAAAGTCTTTTATCGCTATAATTATTTTAATGATTTTCAATGTGCATACCAGGGCGCAAAATAAGCAGTATCGCATCGCAAATTGCGATGAAAATTTTGTTTTTTGCGATGTAAAAATTTATTTTCATAACATTTTGTGACATAATTTTAAAAATCACGACAAATTATATAATGACAAATGATCTATGAGTGAAAAAAAAAATCTTTTTATAAAAGCATATTGCTCCTTACTAAAAATTTCCCTCCCACGCTTGTATATTTCTCTTTTTCTCTAAACAGGTTAAAAATATTAAAAGTGAACAAAATATGTTTCTTTGTCAGATTCTAATTAAGAACATGATTTGTCTGATGGTAATCTTATTGCACATAAATAAATAAATAACATAAAAGCAGGGGTAGAAATTAGAAAAATGAAGTCACTGGTCCATGACTTCAGTGGTCCGCAACCTTTGTTACTGGTCCGTACACGGGACTTCAATAAATTATAAAATAAAATAAATTACATGTGGAATGTTATTATGTGGATTTCCATAAATTCATAAATGCCATATCTAGTTCAAGTAAAGATTAGAGATTCCGTAAAAAATAATAATAAATAAATAACAAGTTATCATCGTAAAATTATGGCAGCCTGTGCCATAAATGAAAATTGTCTGCAAATCCCCCCCCCCCCCACACTCAATTTAACTAGTGTGTATTATCAATGCCTTCTTTCTAGGAGAGCCATCAGGTCTGCATTGTAACTACAGGCGCTAGTTATTTTCTCTCCCCTCATCCCCCACCCAGTGAATCTGATGACTGAACGAAAATGCGATAAATAGTGCGCCCACGATCGAAGTAGCTTGTTCTGTTCTCCTTTTCGAGGTCTGCATGTGCCGAAATTTCGTATTTTCACCCGACTGACAATACCAATGCTTAAACCACGGCAAAGACTGAAGAAATTTATAAATGTAGAATGAACTTGGCCTGAAAATAACTGAGTCTCGACGGGCCCGAAATGATTTGTATTCAAATATGTTAAAAACAAATTTGTGAAAATTTTGTACGGAGAATTGAGCTTATTTTCTTAAACATTTATCTTTAGATAGCTGAAATCAACAGAAAAGTTCATGTGTTCAATTTAAATTCATTGAAAAAAAAATTAGAATAAATACGTTCGGCCCGGTAGTAACGGACATTTAAAAAAAAAAAAAAAGACTCAACCCGGCCCAAAACAGTAGGAAACTCAAGCCCAGCCCGGGCCTAAGCCCAAACCCTTGCAGAGCTCTATCCCCTTTTAATTTGCTGTAATAGGAGGGAGTACGTAAGAAATTTGAATTTTTGGAATAGATTCTTCTATTTCAGCCAGAAGTATTTTCCTTTCTTCCCCACTTTAGTTTCAACTTTAAAACTAATACATTTACAATTCATTCATGGCATTTGTTCCAGTTGTCTGACAACTGAAGTTAAGGTATGAAACATCTATTCAGTCCAAATAGTGTCAATGAGGTTTAAACTGCTTAGGGACAAGCGGATTTATATGATTATTTACCGTTCCTTCAAATTACCAAACATTAGAAAGAGAGGAGATTCCTTACATCTGTTACCCCTCTGCACCCACCCATAGATCGGAATTCCAACGGGTTCGGTCCTTTATCAGACTCTGTGTCGGCGAGTTTGATAAAGGCGGTTAAGAGCTGTGGGGGTGGTGTTTGAATATGCAGTTACCGCACTTCATTGTGAGGCAGTTGCTTCTAATTTATTATTGTTGTGTGATGTATTTGAGCACACATGTTAAAGAATATAATGTGAAAAAAAATTCTTAGGACAGGTAAAAATTTTTGAGGACGAGTAAAAAATGTTAATAGCCATCCTCGAAGACGGCTAGATTTTACCGATTTCCCAAAGCCTGGTAGTGAGTCAGAATAGCGAGGTGTCTTGCGGGAGGGAGGGAAGAAAGGGGGTAACAAAATTACAAACACGGGAGCACTATTGTTTACTTTCCCCAGACTGTTGAATATCATTTTTGTTTACATAAGTGCCGAGGGAAAAAGGGGACAATTTAATTTACGATAGGGAAATGAGAATAAAAGGTTTCTAGTCCAACGGACCAATATAATTTATATTCTGCTGGTCCGTTGAGTGTTTTTGTAGTCTCGGACCAACGGACCACCGTTAATTTTGAGTCCTGAATAAAAGTAATGTGTTTTTATTTTTTACAAATCTGACATCTCAATATACTTATAGGTAGGTACATTTTTTAAGAAATTGTGAAATAATAGTTGTGAATTGCTACACAAATAAAATTTTGATTAGCAGTTTGCTACTAAATAGTATTCCCTTATTTTGCTTCATGGTTCGCACTCTTGGTGGTGAGACTAGCATCCAGACAATAGTCAATGTCATTTCACTTTTTAAGCATGTCTGGTGCAACAAAGCATCTATTATGCAGGATTTTTTTGTCCATAATGAGGGATTTTAGGTGCTAATGGTTGTTGATTTTGATAAATAATATATACATATATAAAGAAACATATATAAAAAATCCAGTGGTGTTAAATCTGTCTAAGCTCATCAACAGTAAAAAGCTGGTACATACGAGTGTATGGGTTCCAGTTGATGTATGCATATAAGCAGTGGATGAAAATAACTTTGAAAGATTACCTCTGAGATAGTGCAAACCATAAGTTTATATAATCCACGCCAAATGCCTCACTTCGCTTGGTCATGGGGCACAAAACAGGCTAATTAGTCTAATGACTTACGCAAAAAACAACAACAAAGAGTTGAAGTGAGTTCAGGAAGTCTTACAACATGTTTATGCATCAAAACATTGAAATCAAAAATATTTAAGAAAACAATATTTCCTCTATGCAATAGTATGAAAAAGTAATAAAAATGCATACGCTATGATCCAAAGAAACTAATTGAAGGGAATGAGCTAATCTCTATGTTGTCCTTGAAAGTTCTTTGAGTTTAAAAATCTTTTCTGGCAAGAGTAAGTTGTTGAGACCCAGACCGTCCAATCTACCAGAAAGGTGTAAGGTAACTGCTTGGACGGCCGGGAAGTGCCACCCAATTTAGACCAGAACCCAGTGGGGGAGGCATCCACAGGGACCGTAACCTCCTTCGCCTACCACCAACCTCTCGGAAGGATTTACAGACCCACATGTTTAACGCGATCGTACTCCACATGAACACAGTGGCAGTTTTGGCAGTGACGGGAATCGAATCCGGGCCTAACGAGTGCAATTCCCGTATGCTAACCACTGGGCTACCACACCCTTGGCAAGAGCAAGTGAAATTCCTATCCTCACAAGTACATCACCTGTACGAACACTTCCTTCAAATAAAAACTCTTCATTTTTTAATACAAAGCTTAAAAATATTTTGCTTTAAAAATTATTCTACAAAGTATATAGTTACCTTACACCTTTCTGGTAGGTCGGACGGTCTGGGTTTCAACAACAAAGTATATAGTAAATATGCTTACCCAGTATAATTCCCTCCATGTTCCTGGAGGTACTGGTTTCAGACTACGATATCTCTTATGGCAAAAAGTCTTCCAGAGCTCTTCAGTGCCTTTCAACAGCTTCTAAAAATAATTCAACAATGTTATTCTAAAAATAAAATTAGTTATTTATATGTTTGAAAAATCTGTTGCACATTAAAAAAAAAATAATAATAACAAACATACTAGGATAAGTATGACTAAACTACCCAAGAATCAGGTGGCACTTTAACAAATTTCAATTAGAAAAATGAAGTTTTATTTTCGGATACTTTTATTTTTTATTACTAGAAAATGTACCCGGTGTAGATTTAAGATGCAACCCTCTGTTTAAAATTATACAGGAACATATAATGAATTCTTGAAAACCAAACAACCCTTCTACAATACACCGGCTTAGAATAAGAATTAAATAACTTGCTGCACAGGTATAATATACCCTAAATTAGCATGCGGGCAACTTACATACACAACCTTTATTAACTCAAGTTAAATGCTCAAACTAAAGGATGCGAACTTCCATTTCAATTCTGTCAAGTCAAAATAGCTTTAAAAACTAAGTTCTAGCATAATTAGAAGCTGAGATATGATTAAAATAGTGAAATGCCTAAAATTAGAGGGTGGTGGTGGGCAGAATCCTTTAGTTTCAATGTATGTGTAGCCACCTGCAACAATTTGCCACGCATGCACATAAATGTCTGATTCGTTGATCACTAGCTTGTTTATAAATAAATATGTCACTGCTCTCCACAGCAATGAACACCACACGTTGCAATGTTATGAAGCATAGCAATGAAGAAGGGGGAAGTTTCAATCTGTCTGGAAATTGAAAAAGTCAATTTTTATGCTTTTGTTTATAAATTCATAAAAAATAAAAAAATAGAGTAATTAATTTTTTTTTTTATTACAATGTGTTGTGACTTACATGCCAAAATTTATACTTCGCCAATTATAATGTCCATGTATTAAATATTTACATGAGATGTCATTGCCCACTCCTATGTTTGGAGTGGCAATGCCAGTGTTTGTTTGGTTTTTGCGGAGAAAGACAGCCAGATATTAGCCATCTGCAAAGGTTGCAATTGTAATTTCAGCTCTCCACAATAAACACATTATTTTTTTAAACTTGTACATATGTACATAGAAATCTCAAACATGTAAATAAATTATAATTGGAAAAGGTACCATTGCTCAATTAATCTTTTGATTGTAATTACTACCTTAAATTCTAGAGCCCCGCAGAATGAATAGATATACATACATATTTACTGCTGGGAAAACGTGTGTAAACATCGCAATTCACAATTCCCTTGAACGTGGTTCATCTTATAAATTTCTTGTGAATGAATCACTTCGTTCTCGGGAGTGAATTGCGACATTTTTCCGGCATGCAAATCATACAAATCGTGTGCTCGACATGTATGCAAGTAATTTGCATATCTGGGGGCGTTTCCAGTTACAATTATGTTCCAGAACGATTCCATGTTCGGATATATATAGTGGACTCATCCCAAGCCAGTTCAGATGTTTTGACATTCAATTAAGACATGCTGACATTATGATGAGCGGATGTATCAGACGATTCGGATCTGATCAAGTTAGATTGAGGTCGCTGCTATTGTGCTTAAAGAATGATTTATGTCTGAATGACCATGTTATGTATGACCTCGTTAAAGGTCATCATGCTTTTTTTACGATAGTTTTTGAAGTTGCGGAAGTTAATTTGCAGTATAAAATTTACTTGGAAGTATCTTTTCCAAAGGAATCATTTTCGCCACGTGTGACACCAGTTCTGGTGGCTTCTACAAGTGCACGCATCAAGTTTTTATGTAATATAGCTATTTTTTTTTACCTTAACGATATAAACTGTTTTGAGATGATCCAGAAAGCAACGAAATACTTTTGAGCTTGTTAACTAGCTCTGTAAATAGAATTACTTTTCCTAAGTATTACCAAGTATTGTAATTCTGATTGGTAATGGATTTCTTATTCTTACACCAATAAAAGTGAATACTTTGTACTGCGTCTTAGTTTTGCTTCTTCCTATAAGGACATTTTTTCACGTATTCACTTTGCTATGCAATTGATAATTATCCAATTTGCACGATGTAGCAGATACGGAAATCATTTGTATACCAAAGGATAGAATTGTACTATTCTTCCATTTCTGGAAACAACAGAATAAAAATCAGCTAACCTAAAACATACACATTGGGATATATTTAAAAATAAATAAAGAAAGAAATATGAAGGTATAGCAATGCATATTCAGTTCAGGAATTGTTGGAAAGAAAGTTCTCAATCTTCTCGATGGCACCAAAATGAAAACTGTGATAATATTTTTGATTGACAAAGAAACAATGAAAATTGCTCAAAATTGTACTTCAACATAAAATAATTAAAAAACTAATTTGAATTTTAAACAAGAAAGATCAATCATGCACAAAGCATTGATTATGAAACACTTTCCAACTGAAATGAAAAATACAATACATTCAGCAGTGATATTTTTTTAATTATCGCAGAACTATGATAATTTATTTTACTTGAAACTTAAAACTTCATAAAAAAATGAACTTTATTCAAATGATGTCATCGAAATATAAATCGTCTGATTCTCTATGTAAAAGCAGTGAATATTTCATTCATACACTTTTATTCCAGACCCCAGAGTTAAATAATTTTGAGTGGAAAAAATTCAGCAATTCTTATACAACTTATCTTTACAATCACTTGTTTAGATTCTGCATCCATTAAAATTAGTTGTAGAAAGGATAAAAGTTTGATGATCATTTAAACTAAAAAGTATTGTAATCGCATTGGCGCAGAATATAAATGCACAGAAAATATGCAAAAATAAAGCAGTTTTAGGACTGATGCAACACAAAATATAAATTTAAAAGAACTTTAAAAATCACGATTTTTACTTTGGGAAAACAGATGGATGCCATATTTTATTTTGAAGTAGGTCAATCTCTTCATGAGTGTAATTATTATTTTAATTTTTATTTTAAAAAACTACAGAATATATTTTGCTGAAATTGTTTTATATATTTTATGGGATAATTTGAATATTTCCTAAAATTCTCAAAGCAATTTTTAAATTTTAACTTTGTTTAAAAAATGTTTGAAAAATTATGTCCCATAAGGTACAATGTATTTCATTTTAAAAAACCCGGGTTCAATCCAAAACTAATTGGGTGATATTATTCATTTACATTCCTATATGTTCCATAGATCCTCTCAACAGCATACTAAAATTTCATTTTGATAAAGTAATTTTTATGACAGTTATCATGCAAACAAACAAAAAGACAGAATGAACAAAGTCATAAATAATTTTCAACTAAATTGTAAAATGTTAAAAAAAACTTTGCTGAATTGTGCCTTCAGGAGACCTAAAGAACCTCTGTACCAAATTTCACCAGTCTGAAGATTTAATTTTCCAATACAGATGATACAGCCAGCAAGACAGATATCTTTTTTTATTATGTAAACTATAAAATTATAAATTAAATTACCTGTTTGTGATGTCTAAGGTCCTGTGTTATATACATTATGAAATTCATGTTTTCCATTCAGGAACCCAAAGTGACCAGTATAGAAAGACAACTCATAGATTTTTTTTTCTTTTCTTTTTAATTTTCTTACTTAATTCGCCCATAATTATCGTTAAATCTAGCAAAAGTATTTTTATTATTTGGCAACTCATGCAGAAACAATTGTAGAAAAAAAATGCTTTTCAAAGGGAAAATGTCTTAATAATAAAGCACCTTCATAGAAAATCATCCAATAGTCAGATTTAAGAAATAAAAGTATGATAGAGAGAACCATAGTAAAAAAGTAACATAGTTTTAACAGAGAATTTCCAAACTTCCATCATTTTGAAGTATATAATAATTTTCATTTAGTGAAATAAATTTAAATTTTGTAAATGGTAAAAAAATGTATATGAAAAATTGAGCCAGTCTGACAATAAAACAAGCATGGAATTAAATTTTCAAAATCATATTTGTAGTTCAACATGACAATAATCCATTATAAAAATGGTTTGAATCTTTTAAGGTTTCCAGATTTCTGTTGGGGAAAAAAAAAAAGAGAATGCACTCCCCCCCCCCCCCATGTTTATTATTTTTTTTTTTTCAATTTTGACCTAAATTTAAATTTCCAAAGAATTCCAGACTATCACTGTTCGCCCTAAATTGTATGAACTCTTGGCAGACGCAAAGTGAGAATGCTTATGATTATTCATTACAGAAAACACATTTTGATTTTTAAAAAGGCAAATGCTAAATTCTACTGCTAAGTAGATGGAATTTATTTTTAATCATGTGGTTATGCACACAAGTTCAAATATTTCAGAAAATATACAAATACATAACATTTCACTTTTCAGAATTAAAAGGAAAAAAAAAATGCTTACAGGGTTGTTTTCCTCTATTCTGCGGAGCTGGGTAGCAGTACAATACTGCAAAACAGGCTTTAGCTGGTCATAAGGCACTTTCCCAGTATTTTTAATACCTGAAATAGTAATTTAGTAATAATATAATGTGATGTTATACATTTTAAGTATGAAGATCATAACAATGGAAACATCAGTCAAAAGCGTAAATTCTACAAACATACATGAGCAGTTAAAAAGTGTGTTACAACATGAAAATATTGTCAGTGTTAGAAATTAGAAATGTAAAGTTAGGCATCCTTTGACACCCATACTTTTGACTCTAGGTGCCAAATTGAGACAACTAGTTGTCATTTCTAACAATAACAAAAATTTTTAAATGTTTGTAACTATTAAAGATATAATAAAATAATATTTCTAAACTCATAAAATGTAACAGGTGACAAATAATTATGCTAACAAAAATATTATTATTATGATAATGTATGTATGTCTCAAACGCAATTAAAAATAACTAACAATTATGAGTGCTTATAATTATTCATTGAGGAAGCCCACTTTGATATTTAAAAAGGCAAATACAAAATTCTACTGCTAAGCAGATGGAGTTTATTTTTAACTAAGAAAGCAGCAACCCAGAGGAAACTGCAATTCTATAAAGAAAAAATGGTTAAATCAAAGAAATATATATATTAGGCATTGCATTGTCGATCATGTTTATTGCAATTTGTACTAGATCATTTATGTGAGTCGATATTTTTCATTTTTATTTGTCTTTGTTCTACAGTTTTATAATAAGAGAATGTTTTCGTAATTTTTAGATTGTTAATAAATAGCTTATGGAAAATGAGAATTTATTATAGAAAAATAATTCAAGAGTAGAGCACTAAAATTTGGCATTTGAAAATTGTATTTAGAGAATAAATATAGTATTTGGCTTTTAAATGTACTAAAAATTAAAGATTCTGATCATGGTTAAATAAGTTTTGCTTTGTAAGTTTATTATATTCTCAAGTATATCATCCAATGCAAAATATTGTTTTTGCTATTTAGATGTAGAATTGTTTAGATAGGTTTTTAAAGATGTAAACAGTAATTTTTGGAAATGAAATTTAAAAATAAAAATGACTGACTTAGGTAAGTTAATATAATATATAGTGACAAAAAATACAGTCTAGGGGATTTTTCTTTGATGTTTATAGTAATAATAAAAGTAATTTAGAGTAGTAATATAAAAGATATTTTAAACTGAAATGATAAGTAATCAGAATTTTAATTTTTTTTTTCAAGGTGCTTGATATGCATAGTAACCCTGTACCACTTTGTGATAAAAAAAATGACTTTGTTTAGCTTTTTACACTTTTTATGGACTACATGAAAAAAGAGTTTTAATAATAATATCCATTTCGCTAATAATTAAAATGCCATTTATTTCATTGTAAAAAATGAATATAAAAATTTTAGTTGATAAATGAAATTAATATAAAAGTTTTAGTTGATGCAAACAGATTGGTAAAAATGGAAAACCTTTTACAAACAAGATAAACCAAGATATATATATATGCAGATTTCTGTGATAAAAGGAACTTAAGAGCTAAATTTAGGTTTGTTCTTTTTGTGCCAATTTTGTCAAGGAATGGGATTTTATTTTAAAATATTTAAATGATAAGATCCCTCCAAAAAGTCTTAAAAATAAATAAATAATAATAAAAAAAGCCAGGAAAATTTGAATATTTGCCTGGAAATTGGCAGAAAATGCAAAATTCTGAGTTTCACAGGAAAATGTTTTTTTTTCTTTTTATTATTAATGTAAAGGTACATAGATACAAATCAATTGGCCCCCGTGTGACGTATGAAGCCAGAGCACAGCACAACAAAAAGAGATAACAGAAACACAACAGGAGCAAAAATAACAAGAACAAGTAACGAATTAACCAGAGTCCATCAGCATCATAAGGGAACGAGCTCTCCAATATGGATCATAGATGTTCTCTCCAGAAATGACCGTACACTCCCGAAGATGATCTCCGTCCATGTCAGTTATTTGTTTACACAAGACACAATTTGGACTACTTCACAGGAAAATGTAGAGTTGGCAGCTAGGGTTCGGTATTTGCAGAAGTCAATCAGAAGTCTTATAGTTGCAATTTTTTTCTTGTCATTTTGAATCACACTAATTTTTTGGATTGATTTGAAAAATGTCATTCTTAAGGGGGGTATGGAACCCAAAAAATCCCAATTTTTTTTTTATTGTTTAAAAAAAAAATTCACAATTTTCTGATTCCAATGACACCAAATTCATTTTGCTACCTTAAATAGAACCGATTATATTGCAATGTTAAAAATTGAACTACTGAAGTTGTCACCAGCCAATCAGAAGTTTTATAGTTGCAATTTTTTTCTTGTCATTTTGAATCACACTAATTCTGAGGATTGATTTGAAAAATGTCATTCTTAACAGGTTATGGTACCCAAAAAATCCCAATTTTTTTTTTATTATTATTATTGTTTAAAAAAAAAATCACAATTTTATGATTCCAATGACACCAAATTCATCTTTCTATATTAAATAGAACCAATTATATTGCAATGTTAAAAACTAAACTACTGAAGTTGTCACCAGCCACGCCAATTTTCGTCTGCTACTTTCTCAAAGACATGATTTTCGACATTTTTATAAATTTAAATTGATATAAGTCAAATTCTACTGCACAGAAATGAACAAAATTTGGAACAATTGTTATATATATATACTTTTCTTTAAATTTGTCTTCAGCAATTGCTGAAATATATGTTTGTTTTTTATTACGATTTTTGAAAACAATACTTGTGGTGTAAAATCACATTTTTTTACATTATTTTTTATTAAATTTTTTCTGATTCATATTTACAAAAACTACAAAGACAATTTATTTCTTACATATTTTTATGTTAAAAAATGTTCAAATTAAAATTTTTAGAAAAATTATTTTTCCACTTATATCAAAAAGAAAACTTGTCAAATTTTTGAAATTTTAATATTTTAAAAATAATATTTTTAATTTTTTAAATTTTGAATATCACATTTTGTTTACTGTACTTAAAATCTACCTGAATACAAAAATTACAACTATAACTTCAAAATTGCAGATTTCAACAATTTGGGTACCATATCCCCCCCCCCCCAATAATGTTTGGTAACAAAATGTTAGTGAACTAAATTTGTAAATGTGGAGAAAATACATTTTTTGCATCCTTTAATAATTTTTCCTAAATCACTTACTATGACACTTGCTTATTAAGAAAGAAAAAAGTTACTGTTTCAAATCTAACTGCAAGACATCTATTTACAAAGCTTGAATGCCCTTGTCTCGCAATTTCTGTGTATACAGTAAAGATATATCAAATCCATTTTTTCTAGAATTTCCAGACATTGGTATTGCGTTGTTCCATTTTGAGAAAGAACTTGGATTAACCGTTTTATATATGTGGTCTTGGTATATAAAAGAGTACCAGTATCTTCTTTATCATTTTCATTATTACTTAATTTTAAACACATTTCATAAGTGTTGGAAATTGAAAAATATGATACAATGTTCCACATAGTCATAAGATTTATCTTGAATGCACTGAATGTAGGTGAGTAAAATGCAAAGATTCTCAGAAATGTCCCCCTTTTTTCCCAAGAGAGGCAAAGGGGGAGCAATAGAAAACTCCTTAAATATATCACTGTTAAAATATCCGGAATTCTTCTTTCCTGTTTTTGATATTGGAATGCGAGAGAAGATAAAGCAAACAATGAAATTCTTCAGAGGTGCAATTTTATGGTTCATGGTGGGATGGGTGTTATTTCGGGCAGCACAATAAAGATCTGATGCTGTGAAAGCCATTACTAGTGTAGAACACCACTCTATAGATCATTTCAGACAGTTTTCCATGGAAGAACAAAGGCCTAGTAAGCCAAACATCTGAGATTGTGATAATGACTTCAAGCATGAACACCTGCAGAGTTATCACTGTTAGTGATTAGGTCTGGCTAGTGTGTGAATGTGGCTTCTTATTTATTTTTTTTTCAGCTGCCATCTAGTCGTTTGCATATTATAATTTAATCATAGAGAAAGAAGAGACTGATTGTGAATGAGACCATTATTAGACATCAAGTTTGACGAAAAGGCCGAAGAATCTAGTGGAAAAATTGAAATTTTTGCTCACAAATCACTACTGATCACTAATTTTAAATACTGACTATCATGTAATATAACATTCTGGAACAGTGCAAAATATTAAGATTTTTATTCCAATTTATTTCAAGATATGTAGATTTTATTTTGTAGTTCAATAAAACAAAAGTTCCTATATGCAGGTCGATCAGCTGCTACTAACAATTCCACACCACTGTGAATTCAGGGTGAGTACACTTTACTTAAAAAAAATTTCAAGGACTTTCAAGTACCATTCAATTATTTTTCAAGGACATCAGTTCTGCCATATTATGAAGTTGTATACATTTCTGGGAAAAAAAATCATTATAAATTAACATTATTGTTTAATGTTGAAGCTGTTGAGGAAATTTTCGGGAAAAAACAATGTTGCTTAGAAAAATTTAAGCTACAGAGTAACTGCTACGGAAATTTCCAGAGAAAGCAAAACTTCTCAGGAAAAATACAATACTGTGAATCTGCAGAACACTTTCAACCCTGTCTTTTTCAAGCACTTTCAAGGACTTAACCAAGAAAATGGGAATTTTTAAGTGCTTTCAAGGCCTTGAAAATGTTAATCTAAAATGCAAGTACTTTCCCAATTTTCAAGTACCTGTATGGACCCTGTGTGATATACTTTTTATATTTTTTAAATTTTTCATTTTTAACAAATCCTCTTTTTATCAATTTTTAAATATTACATGAGTTCTCAATGCTGATTTTTTTTATGCGAATAACATATAAGGGAGTATTTCTGGAGGAAAAAGGGAGCATTACAAAAAATGTAAACACTTTGAATATATATATCCCCAACCTAAGAGATAAAAATGTAAACCATTTTTCTCATTTCATCAGAAATAGGGTCCAGATCATGAATATATAAAAATTATTTTTAACATTTTAAACTTTTTCTTGGGGGGAAAAAAAAAACTTAAGAAGTAGCTCTTTAAGTGAAGTGTTTTTTTCATTTTTCTAACTTTCACTCAAAATATACAGTAAATGATAGATGTAAATAAGTAAATGACAAAATTGTGTACTTCAGAATTTAGTATTAAAATCTGTATTTGTTATTAAAAAAACTCTCATAGTTTTCGAGTTATTGTCTTGCCAACTTGAAGGAGATTAAAAATGTTTTGTTATTCAAGTTTGTAATGCTTATATCTAAAAAACTAAAGGAGCTAGTTTTGAACAATAAGCGAAAATTTTTTTTTTAGCTCTTTGAAAGCCGTTTAAATGTATATAACTGGATTTTGGATCAAGCTCTATTTCTTTCAAATCAAAATTTAAAAAATATCTGTCTGAACAGTTTATAATCTATTTTTCTATAAATAGCCAACAAATGTAACTTGGTTACCCTAGTTATCACAATGGAATTAAAATCTAAATATAAATTAAATGATAAAATATAAAAAAAAATTGCCTGTTGCCACTATAAAGTAAAATATCGCAAGAGCGGTTGATTGTACAGCAAAAGCATTCATTAATAATATTTAGGAAATTTTTTTCTGCACAGGATGGTATAAAAACAAATTTTGTGTGCCTAGCCATTTGAGAGATACAGCTGAAAGAATGTTAGAACAAAAAAATTCTATCATCGAACAAAATTTCAAGAGTTTAGATTATTTTTCATTACTCATAAGCTAAGTCCTATGTATACAAAATTTCTAACTTCAGAAGTTGAAGCTATTGTTGTTGAGACTCAGACTGTCCAACCTACCAGAAAGGTGTAAGGTAACTGTTTGGACGGCTGGGAAGTGCCACCCAATTTAGACCGGAACCCAGTGGGGGAGGCATCCACAGGGACCGCACCCTCCTTCCCCTACCACCAACATCTCGGAAGGACTTACGGACCTACATGTTTAACGTGATCGTACTCCGCGTTAATATGGCGGCAGTTTTGGCAGTGGTGGGAATCGAACCTAGGCCTACCGAGTGCAATTCTCACATGCTAACCACTGGGCTACCATGCCCTAACAGTTTAAGCTGTGTAATTCATACCTCAGCAGCTCAGCCTGCAGTCTCACTCAGCTCTTTAACACACACACACACACACACACAAAAAAAAAAAAACTGTGATTCATAAATTTTAAATTTTTTAAAGCAAAATTCCAAGATTTTAGATTTTTCTAATTATTTACGAGTCAAATCCCATGTCTATACAAAGAGTTTTAAGTTTCTACCTTCATTAGTTTGAGCTGTGTAATTCATACCGAGTCAATCGCAGTCTCGTCTCACTTTGTATATATATGATAGTTAAAAGAACAGTTTTGATAGAGCTGAGGTCGTTAACAATATTTTAGATATTTTAGACAAATATTTTAGAGAAGATTCATTACCATTTTACACATCCTTTTAAATTCCATCATACAATTAAATAAATATAAAAAATGCATACAACAATTATTATACAATTTCAAACAAAATTATTTAGTTTCTTACAATGAATGTTCTTCTTCAACATTTGAACACACAGAGAACGAAGACTTGGCATTTCTGAAACATGAAAATAGATGTAAAACTTGTCTATTGCACTAAATAAAAATATTTCATATAAGTTATATTCAGGTACTGTTACCTAGGCTATTTCTCTATTCTCAAGAGAAGCTAATTGAAAGAGATTTAGTTTGCAAATAAGAACTACACTTTAGGTATTCAGATACTACATAATGCATTACTGTCTTTGTGTTATATAATAAATACTACATTATTAAAACTTCCTCAAAATGATAGTTGTCGCATAATTTATATATGTCTGATTTCTTTAAGAAAGTACTAATTGTTTTAATACATTATATGTTAATAATAGATAAAACTATTAGCATACCAAGTTTGGTAGGACTTAGATAAGCAATTTAGGTATGATACAATTTTAGTTAAATGTATCTTTACATACAAGACAAGAACTTATTTTTAACTAACACAAATACCTGATATTAAAGAAGCAAACTTCGTATTAAAATTACACCAGAACATGCAGTGAATTCTCAAAAACCAAACAACATTAATAATATGCCTGCTTAGAACAAAAAATAATTTGCTGCACAGGTGTAATACACCCTAAATAAGTGTGCAGGGCACATGAAATCTGGATGCACGGCTTTCATTAGCTTAAGCTAATAAGTATAGTCTTTAAAGCTAGGTTCTAACATAATTAGAAGCCAAGATATGATCAAATCAGTGAAAAGGTACAATAGTTTGATAAGGCACATACTATGAATTCAAACAATTTTATAAAGAAAAGCTAGCATATGCATTGAAAATAAAGTTAAAAGAAACACATTTTAAAACAGAGAAAAGTATACTGCAAATTACCTCATCATCTGATATATATTACAACACTTTAAAACAAAAATCTGAAGAAATAAACATCAAAGTATCTTATTGTCTAATCACAATTCTCTAATAATTTTTTTTTCAAAACAGAAAAATTGTTTCTTTACTAAAAGAAGTAAAATTAAAATTTAAAATGTTAATTTCAAAAGTTTATATCCAATTGAATTCAAGTGGATTTTTCACAGAATGCTTATAATATGAAAGAATCATACATTTAAAAAATTGAAATGATATCTATAAAATTCAGAAATTTAGAATTTTGCATTTAAAACAAGAGTTTCCGTTACGAGATATGTCTGGTTCATCGATCACCATTAATATCTGTTCAGGGTGCGTACACTTTTTTGAAAGTGAAATTCAAGGACTTTCAAGACCTTTTTCAAGGACATTACAAAAAAAAATCAAGGACCTATTTTACCGTTGCACAAAACTGAGTTAGTACAAAAATTGCATTTTTAAATTTTTTTTTAAATTAATGAATTTGTAAGAAGTTTTAAATATAAAAATATATTGCTAAACAGAAAAGATGTAACCATATGTAATTGACATAATGCATGAATTATCTGTTATCACCGAAATTCTTGAAAAAATCTGAATGTATTTACGATCCAAAAAAACCATCCTTATAATACCTCTTACAGTTTAAAAATATGCTTATATATTATATAAATGGGGTAATAAATATAAAAAATTATCTTAAGTTTGTATTTATAGTACAATTTAAAAACCTTAATTTTGGAATTCTTTTATTTTAACACAAAATATTTGAAAAAATTTTAAAACACAAGCAAAATAGATTCTAGTGTAATATATTTTTAACCAATAGTTAGAAATTATTGTAAAAGTTGAAATTCAAATCAAAGCTATAATTATCAATTTTATTATTGAACAGCTGCAACAAAATTTCATATCAACATTTTCAAAAATTTATGAAAATAAAAAGCATTAAATAAAATATTTATGTCATACTTATTCTATACCTCACCTCTGAATTAGATAGAAAAATGAATCAGTAATAAACCATAACAAATGTTATTATATTACTTAGTATTGTTAGCTACATCTAATTTTTTATTCAATTATTTTTCTAAATCATGTAATGTGCAATTAATGTGGAATAATATGGAGATGGAATTGATGGAAAAGGATAATTGTGTACTCTCGGAAACGCCCGCGAAAAAAAAAAAATTAATTTCACGATCGTACTATCTATGTGAAAATAATTAAGAAATTAATCTTTATAATCAACCAAAATATGAAAGTAATCTTGTTTAGTCAAGTTAATGTGCAACAATAGGGAGAAGGATGGAAAAGGATAATTACGTACTCTCGGCAACGCTCGCGAAAAAAAACTGAATTTCTTGATCGTACAATTTATGTAAAAATTAATCTTCATAATCAATCAAAATATGAAAATAAGCTAGTTTAGTCAAGTTAATGTGCAACAATATGGAGATGGATGGAAAAGAATAATTACGTACTCTTGGCAACGCCGGGGAAAAAAAAACTGAACTTCATGATCGTACAATTTATGCAAAAATTAAAAATTAACCTTTATAATCAACCAAAATATGAAAATAAGCTAGTTTAGTCAAGTTAATGTGCAACAATAGGGAGATGGAGATGGATGGGGAAGAATAATTACGTACTCTCGGCAACGCCGGCGAAAAAAAAAACTGAATTTCATGATAGTACAATTTATGCGAAAATTAAAAATTAACCTTTATAATCAACCAAAATATGAAAATAAGCTAGTTTAGTCAAGTTAATGTTGTTGTTGTTGAGACCCAGACCGTCCGACCTACCAGAAAGGTGTAAGGTAACTGTATGGACGGCCGGGAAGTGCCACCCAATTTAGACCGGAACCCAGTGGGGGAGGCATCCACAGGGACCGTACCCTCCCTAGTCAAGTTAATGTGCAACAATAGGGAGATGGAGATCAATATAAAAGGATAATTGTGTACTCTCGGAAACGCCCGCGAAAAAAAAAACTGAATTTCACGATCGCACCATTTATGTTGTTGTTGATGTTGAAACCCAGACCGTCCGACCTACCAGAAAGGTGTAAGGTAACTGTTTGGACGGTCGTACCATTTATGTGAAATTAATTAAAAAAATAGCCTTTATAATCAACCAAAATATTAAAATAAGTTAGTTTAGTCAAGTTAATATGCAACAATAGGGAGATGGAGATCGATGGAAAAGGATGATTACGTAATCGCGGCAACGGCCACAAAGAAAACAAAAAACTCAATTTCACGATCATACTTATTTATATGAAAATTAAAAATTTAACCTTTATAATCAACCAAAATATGAAAATAACCTAGTTTAGTCAAGTTAATGTGCAATAATAAGGGGACAGAGATAGATGGAAAAAGTATGTGAAAAGTTTGTAACAGAAAAAGGCAATTGTACACTTTCAGCAAAAAAAAAAAAAAAAA
This sequence comes from Amaurobius ferox, assembly GCA_951213105.1. NCBI lineage: Eukaryota > Metazoa > Arthropoda > Arachnida > Araneae > Amaurobiidae > Amaurobius > Amaurobius ferox. Next base: position 52,571,758 of record OX578155.1, on the reverse strand, counting down.
AAGACTGAATTGTGCAATCTTATAATTTAAGTGAAGAAATATAATTTGTTTAGTAAAATATTTCTTTATTTTTACTAGCACTATAAAAATAAATTAGGTCTATTGTTCGGATATGAAATCATTAGAAGAAAATGGATGCAAACTGATAATTTTGGACTTTCAGCAAAGCAGGGAATATGAATTGAATGGTTGGATGCATGGATTTCACGGGATTTTTCGTCGTTTTGAGAGTAATGTCGGTAAAACCATAAGATGAAGTAAAAATCCGTACAAACTAAGGAAAATCCAAAAAAGTTGGCATCTCTGAGAATGGGGAGAGACGTAGAGCAAACATAAAACAAAACAGGATATCGAAAACGTGACATGCCAGCGCAAGGAGCAGACATTAATCGCCGTCGCCATTTAAAATGCAAACCACGTGTTAATGACGAAACGAACGGCCACCATTCACGGAAAACAAGTAACGGGAGGAACCAATTCAACTGTGATTGACAGCGCTGGGGAAAAGAGAACTGGTTTGCAATTGTGACGTAATACGTGACGTTGGAATTCTAGTATAACCGGAATTTTGCGGTTTTTGAATTTGAAATGAGAAATTCAAGGATTTTCCAGACCTTTTTGGAAATAATCCCAATTTTCCAGGCTATTCAAGGCCTTGAAAAAAAATAATGAAATTCAAGGACTTTCAAGGTTTTCCAGGCAGAGTATGCACCCTGTCTGTTGAAATTTGGAAAAATGTGTGCTGGAATAAATTAATATTAAAATGACAAAATCTTGCTTGAATTCTGACTTTTAAGTTCATAAATTTTAAACTAATTCACATTAAAAAGAAAAAGAAAAATCTTGTTGAGACGTATTATACCAGGAGTTTAGCTACCTCTGTATTGAATTTTCGGTTGCCCGAAACAATAATTTCCTGCTACAGGCAACACAGACAGACTTTTATAATGCAAGATTAATTACATGGCACAAAATAGTGAACGTGAAAGATATTGGTTTAAATATGTATTTATTGTTTTTATCTAATCACGGAAAAATGTGTCTTAAAATAAAATATAATTTAAAAATAAAATATAATGCAGCAGAAAAATGAAAATACTAACCTTGCATGGTTTTCTTTCCAGAATATATAGAAGTTCTTTCCTTCTTGGAAGATATAAAACTCTCTGCTGAATCATCTGCTGGGCAAATTTTCTGCTGCACAAACTCCCTACTGAGCAAAACTAAAAACAAAGAATATATTTTGAATGAATAAAATCTATTAAAACTTTTATAACAATTAAATAAAATTCCATGTAATGAACTTTTTAATTACAATTATTCTACTGTAAATTTTGGAAAAATCATGGTGTTCAACAGCCAATATTTTTACTGCAGGGTTGCCTGCTACACAAACAGCAGATTTTTCCAGAATTTCCAAATAGGTTTTAGAGGTTTTAGCAATTTTCTAGTTTAAAAAAAGTTAACAAATCAGCAATTTAACTAAATAGCTAAAGATAGCAGACAGCCATTATGTTTCACTTGCCTGGAGGACTATATTTCTTAAAGTTACAGTTTCAACTTTAGTTTATTAATACAATGTTCGGTTCGACAAATTTCCCCTCAATCTAGGAGCCAGGTGAGTACTAGCCTATAATTTAAATAACTCATACCATTTTCAGAGGAATATTGGGATTTCAAAATATAAGGGAACTGTAACATTTGGCTTGCTGTTAGATGTAATTTCAGACGAGTAAATTGACTCTTTATTACAAGGGTTATTTACAATACATCTGATTCACATGAAGAATGCCATGTATTAGCTTCTGTAAATGTTTCATCATTTTCAAACAGATTCAGTGGGATGGGACGGCCCAGTGGTTAGAATGTGAGGAATGCACTTGGATGACTTGAGTTTGATTCCCAGCTCTGCTCAAACTGTCCCCGTGTTCACATGAGTATGGGCTCATCAAATATGAGAGTCCTTCGAGAGGTTAGTGGCAGGGGAAGGAAGATACAGTCCCTGTGGATGATGCCCCCACTAGATTCCTGTCTAAACTGGATGGCACTTCCTGGCCATCCAAATAGATACCTTACACCTTCATGTAAGTCGGACGATCTGGGTAGAAGAAGAAGCAGATTCTGTATGATATTTTTCTTAGAACACTTGTTCTTTGAACTTTTCCTAGTATATAGCTTACATTTCTTACAAGATATAAAACAAACTTGCTGTTAATGGTCCAAGATTCAGCATTTCATCTTCCTTACTTGATTTTTTGGGGGCAAGAACTTCATCCACATCATTAAATCATCTTCTCTGTCATGATTATTCTCATCATCATTTTCATGCCCGGAAGTCAACTCAAAAAATAATCTTAGTACCTCTTCAGTGGTTAGGCTCATTTTAGCTGAAAAGTGTACTGAGAAATTATATAAATTCCAATACAAATAAATATTAAAAAAAGCTAAACCATAGATGACAATTATTTTTTGTAACTACGGTCTTTTTGTGTATTTGTAATTTTTGTAACTATCTCCCTCTCTTCTTTAGATTTTATTATATAAAGAAAAATGTAAATGATTCTTCATCTCAGGAAAATTATTATTATTTGAAGTGAGTAATTAATATTGAAACATCTACTATTCAAAACTTGATTAGACTTTTGCAACAGTACATGAGGACCATACTACTATATGAGAGTGACTTTCAGGAAAACTTTCTTAGAGTAATTAGGATAGATGTATACAAAAATAGAGGGAAAAAATTCTACAAAGTCAAATTTGGCAAGACAAGAAACAAATCTCATGTTCTCTACTTCTAGTCTCCTTACTACTGTGTTGCATGGTTTGTGGACTGAACATTATTGAACTGCAAACATTTAGTAATACTAAAACTAAACAGTAAATTATTATAAATAGAAACTGATTTTATACAAATTTCACAAGTACCAAGAAAAAATACATAAAAAATACAATATATTTTTCAATTAAAAATACAATATACAAACATGATATAAAATCCTTCCATATGTAAAATATAATATTACATTCAAAATAAAAATGTCATACATAGAAATATAGTGCCATTACCAAACTGAGATGTACAATAAAAATGAATATTGTGTACTAGTATAATAAATTTTAATATACTATATTTGTGTATAGAGGTCTTTCACATTTTATGAAAACAATTTTGTACTTATGTTTCTCGTTAGCATTTTGAAATAAAGATTTGGCATTTTCAATATAATCATCTGCTACTGTTTTGCTTTGATTGGAATGTAGAATAAAAGATTTATTTTGAAAATGGCTCCTGAAATTGATAGATGGCTTGAAGGTTATGTAAATGTGTTTTCCGGGGAAAAATATCCATATCAACAAATTGTAAAGCGGTGTAAAAATTAAGGTTATTGCATTTCAAAGAAAGATATTTTTAATAATTAAGGTGGTATCATGTCTACTTCAATATATAAGCAATAAAATTAAAGACACATATATTTATTACATATACACACTTTTTCTATTAGTTCTACTCAATTTCATTAAAATTTTGTTTAATCCTAGATTTGTTCCAAAAAGATGTTTCTTTATTTCCTGGTATTCCTGTTAATAAAGTTAATAAAGAAAAAAAATTCTATTAGTTCCACTGAAAATTTCATTAAAATTTTGTTTAATAGTAAATTTGTTCCAAATAGCACTCTCCACAGTTTTGATGTTATTTCTTTATTTCCTAGTATTCTTGTTAATAAAGCTATTAATATTATAGCCAAAAAACTTCAAAATCAAAATTATAAAATTCCCTCTATCGACACACTAACTTCTGCATTGAACATTGAGACTAATTCTTTTGGTTTTTGCGACACTATTTACTTGCAAATTTCTGGTGCCTCTATAGGTAGACCTTTATCTGGCATTTTTGCTGAAGCAGTTTTACAGAAGCTCGAGAACAAGATTTTGCCATTTTTAATGCTTAAACCTATTCTTTGGCGCTGCTACGTTGACTATCTATTTATTATTTGGGATCATGACTTAAATGATCTCCTTAATCTTTTAAATAAAGTTAATGATTTTTACCACTCGATTAATTTTACTGTTGAGCATGAGTCCAATTTTTCTTTGCCCTTTTTGGATGTTCTTGTTTTCCAGACCTCACTTGGTTTTCATACCTCTATTTTCCGTAAACCCACTTTTACAAACTCTTGTATCCCTGCTAATTCATCTCATCCTGTATCTTCTAAAAAAGTTTCCTTTAACACTTATTTTAATCGTGCTTTTAACGTTTGCTCGTCTATTTCGGCTGTAACTAATGAAATTAACTTTATCTTTAATCTTGACCACCATGAAGCCGCTTATTCCTTTGAGTTTATTTATAAAATTTTCGCTCATATTTGCCGTAAATTTATTCAATCAGATATTAAACTTATTGCTGTTGTTGATCTTATGCCGTATAAATCCAATCTTCAGTATCATTCGAAAACTTTTCCGTCCCCTCATTCAATTTTGCCATGAATTTAGATTTAAACCTGCTCACTTAAATATTACTACCTTATTCAATCGCATTCGTACTGATAAGTTTAGGGATAGAGATAACTTTAAAAGACATGCTGGGGTGTACGTTGTATCCCTTTTAACTCTTGATAATGACTACAAGTTTTACATTGGTAGTACTAAACGTACTGTTGGTATCCGATTAGCTGAACATGTTCGTGACGTCAAGAATGATAAACTTTCTACGGTCCTTGCCCAATGTGTTGTTAATGATAACTTTCGGCCCTTTTTTGAAAAAAACTTTCTTTTTAATTTATTGCAATAACCCTCGTAATATTCATCTTAAGGAAACCCTGTTTATTTATATTTACTGTGATTCCATTTGTAATTTTGATCCTGTACAAATTTTAAGTTATGCTTGGCAACCCGTTCTCGACTCTATGCGTGTCAAACCTCTATATAATTATCTGTGACGTTTCAGTTTAATGTAATTTATGCTTGGCTACAATTTGGACATTTTTCATTGTCTTTTCTTTGTATTTGTATTTAATACTTGTTTAAATTTTAAATCTCCCGTTTATAACACTTACTATTGTAACTTTGTAATTGATTAAATCAATAGTCTGCTTATATTATCATTATTCCTTAGCTAATTTATGCAAATTTATTTGCCGATCTGGTCTACATATGAGCTTATTTCCACAGTAATTTTTCATATAGGCACTGATGAAGGGTATACAGATACCCGAAAGCACTCCGGCCATTTAACATTTGTACGTCTTATACGATGATTTTATTTGATTAAATGACCTTTTTATATATATGTGTCTTTAATTTTATTGCTTATGTATTTTTAATATATTAAATTTTAAAGGGAAAAAATGTCTAGCTGAAAGTAAAAATGAAAAAATAGCCGCAAAATCACATCCTAAGACTGTTCGAATGCGGGTAAATATCAAAAAAGTGAAGTCTCTGATCCAAAAAGAAAGTTCACCAACTAAAAAGATTCATTGTATCAAAACTGGGAATGTCTTCTGGCACTGTAAGTAAAATCATTCATAAAGATTTGAAGTTAAAAAAGATGTTTAAATTTAAAGTTCTTCTGCATTTGCCAAAGCATATGGCAGAAAGAAATACAAATTGTAGAAAATTACATGAAAAATACCTAGCTGTTAATAAATGGAAATTTGTGGTAACACTCGATGAAGCATATATGTATTTAAGCGACTGTAATAAAAAAAGAGCAATTTTCTATTGTTTAACTGACGAAAATGACAGTACGAAATGACTTCGGCAATATACAGAAAAATTCCCAAAGGGATTCATCATAGTTGCAGAATTTTGTTACAACGGTAAATTAAAACTCAAAAGTAAAGCTAAAATTAATTCATTCTACTATCAGCAGAATATTTTAGAACCAATTTTTGAAGAAGGAATTCCAGCCTTGTATGGAAGAGACATCAATAAAGTTGAGCTTCATATGGACAAAGCCTCTAGTCGCACGCCTAAGTCAACTGCCGCATATTTAGCACAGAAAGAATCAGAAACAGGAATAAAATGTATTCTATTTAATGAAATACTTGTAAAATCACCTGACGCTTCTCCTATAGACAATTTGCACTTTCAGTTTGTTAAAATGAGCCTTGGGAAAACGGCATCCAAGAACACTGAACGGACTTTGAAAAATGACCCAAGAGGAGTAGGATAAAATTGACATGACGGTGCTAAGAAAAAGTTTACTTTCATGGAAAATTCGAGCTAGAGCTATAGTCAAGAATCAAGGCTATCAGATAGAAGCAAATAGCCGCAAGAAATACGCCCTTTATGCATAAAAATGAATTACCAAAATTGTTTCCATAAAGTACATAAGAACTTTTGTAAAACTTTGTTTATTGGAGACAAAATTAGTGAACAATATTTTGAAATTATCAAATTAATGACTGTCCCCTAAAACATTATATGCTCTAAAATACTATTTATATAAATATGTCATGCAGGCAGTAGCCACTAGCTTGGAAAACAGTGATAACATAATGCATTTGAATAGCATTCATCATGAATTATTGAATGTAAAACTGTTAAGACTATGTAAAACATGGTTAACCATTAGGATACAAAAAGTACATGCATCATGTTGCATTTTGAGGTTGATAGATGTATATACACATCTCATAGAAATATAATCTTTCTTACAATAAACTATAAACATACATGAAAATCACTGACTATTTTATTTACTTACCAGCCATCATGAATTTTACTGACAGGGTGCATAATGACAATGTATTTTCAGCGATATTTCATAATACTGATATGATTTACACCGAAGATACCCAGCTTCTTCTACAATACTCAAACCCAAATAGTTTGGATTTTTAATTTATAATCTTTCTTTTAGATAGCAGTACTGAGAAAAATGATATAGAATTAAACTTTTGCCGTTTCCATATGCATTGAACAAAATATGAAAAATTGGATATATGTACCCAGCTGTCCTAAAAAGAGTTAAAAACATCAAATGCTTAAAAATAGAGAAAAATGCCTTAGATTCAAAACGTTGCTTGAGAATGTTTACTATAAGAATCATCTTACTTCCGTAATAGTTATTTACCAAAATATTTGGTTAATTCTGCAATAAATTTCTTTAAATATGACCAAAATATGAAAATAAGTTAATTCAGTCTGCCTATTGTGCAATAATTAGAGGATGGAAAAAGATACTTGTGGATACTTGTGTGAACAATGATGCATGGATATACAAACTGAATTGGGCAATCACACTATTTACGTAAAATTATTTTGTTTAGTAAAATAATTATTTATGTTTACTCACACTATAAAAATAAGAGAGTTTTATTGCTTTAATGTGGGATAATTGGAAGATGAAAATAGGTGAAACTATCTCGGCTTTTAAGAAGGTAAATAAAGGTGGCTGAAAACCATGAGATTGGGGCACTTACCACCTATTAGACCTGGAGATGAAAAGAAAAACTGGGAGTTGGCAACTATGCTACAGAATTGCTAACTTTCCTTGTATGGATGTGACAAATTAATAATAAGAAAATGAAAAGTATATTTTGCTGTATTTAAAAATGAAAAAATAAATATGAAGGAATTTTCCTACAAATTTAGTATAAATATTGTCAGAAAAATTGTCCTTCAATTTGCTGATGATGTCAGGATGGAAACTCTGTGATAATATTTTTGATTGCTAAGGAATTTATTTATGTGAATATTGCTTAAAATTGTACTTCAACATAAAATAACTAACAAACTAATTAGAATTATTAAAAAATCTTGCCCAGGTACACATTAGAGATGTGAAGCACTTTTCTAGAAAATTTCAGAACTGTCTAATGCTTCAATTTTTTGCTACAAAGGATAGGATGCAGATAGATAGAAAGACAAACATCTTTTATTATGCAAGATTTAAAAACTGTTTGTCTTATAACGAAAACCTAAATCACACCATGAACCTACCTACAAGGGATATGTATACTGCTAAGGATGGATCACAAATTGCAATGTAGCACAACATTAAGCGGGATGGAGACCCACCAGGATAAAATATTGTTGCCACACTGTACGGACATCAGAATAAAGATCACTTATAGTTCTGGAAAATATAGAAGGTTTTGAAACATCTGAAAGGAAAAATGTGTTCATTTGGTGCTGTGTATGGAGAAATGAAAAACTGCATATGAACGACAGCAGACAACTTTGAGAAAGGTGTCAGTAAGGGATATGTTCACCGTGGAGTGCAATGCAACGTTCCACACGTTGTGTCATACTCTGCACAATATTATCCATCAGCTATTGAGGCAAGTTATCACACTCCTCTGTCAGTGCACAGATGAGGGTGTTCCTGTTTGTTGGAGGATATTTTTGATCAGCAAGTCACCTCCCCAAAGCATCCCAAACATTTTCAATGGGGTTTAGATCTGAAGAATGTGCTGGCCATACGAAGCTGAACAGCGAATGTTCGATGACATGGTGTGTAGTCATCCATGAAAACAAATTTATCACCGACACCACCACAGAAAAGGTAAACATGAGGCAGTAGAACTTCATCAATGTATCGTTGGCTGGTTATAGTCCCAGTTGCAACCACATGTAGGGGCGTGTGGCCATTGATCATGATGCCAGCCCATACCATGATATTGCATGTTGGATATCGGTCCCTTTCCTGGATATTTTCTGGACGATAAGCAGTACCACTCTTATACCAGGTCAGTTAGCATCTGCAATCCGATGACAGACTGAACCTACTCTCATCTGAGAATAGTACGCAAGCCCAGTCCTGTTTGGTTCAATTGCGATGTTCATGACACCATTGCAAACGGACGGTATGGTGCAATCTGGACAATGGGGCACACACACGTCTGTGGACGTATAGTCCTTCTCCCAAACATCTGGCTACAGTTTTTTGGGAGATCCGCTGTCCTGTAGTAGCAAGAAACTAATTTGCCACCTGCTAAGCTGTGGTGTGCCGGTCCCTTTTTGCCTATAGGACAAAGTACCTGTCTCCTGCAGGCATCGTACTTCTAACCCAAACTCTCCCGTGACGCTTGCTACACATTCCAGGTGTTTCAAATGCTTGCCACAGCCATGAAACAACGCTGTGGGCAATATCAAACTCCCTGCCAACATCTGTTATTTTTTGCCCTTCTTCGATCTTTTCAATAATATGGCCACGTGTAAAATCATCTAAATGATATCGGGAAGACATACCGAAAATTTCAAGCTTTTCAATTAAATCTTTCCCGTAAAACTTTCACTTGGAACAACAACTGGCCACATGTGTCAAATACTTTAAATCTCTTATCAGCGCTATCACGTGATGAACAGGCGTGGAAATAAAAACTTTGCATAGACACACCTCTTACTGTATCCCACACTTATTCTAATTTTTCACATTTTGCTTCCTTTCATTTTGTGGTTGCTGTGGGTGATAGTGTCATCCATCCTTAGCAATTGTCCAGCAGTGTATATACTAGTTTGATAAACAGTGCTGTAGGAATTTTTTTTTAATAGATGGTATTTTCATTATATGAAATATTTTAACACTGCACTGCAAATTTTCAATTTCACCATTGTGACCTGGTGGACACAAAGAAAAAGTTTTTAATAATACGCTAAGTGTAAAGTTCATGGTTGTCACTGGAGAAAAAATGTGAATACTAGGCGACCAATACCATTCTTTTCCTTGAGTTATCAGTTTTGGTAATAATCAGTTTTGCAAATGCAAACCATTTGTAGATAAAGAACTTTCAAAATTACAAACTATACCAGAAAAGCAAAATTCAAGCCAATTTTTGCAAAAGAATACAAAATAAAGCAACATCCACCACATTTATGGAATGCAAATTCATTTGGCTAAAATTTTGTTACTAAACATTGAAAATAGCACTTTTATTGAGCCCTAAATTTAGTTATTTTCTACGAAAATGCTAAGAAAAAAAATGAGTAGCAATAAAATGCCATTTAAAATAGACTCCTGATTGATTTCAAATTCCAAACTTTAGCTGTCAATGCTTTGGATTTAAAAAAAATTCCTCAGTTTCAGCAATACTTGGTTGAAAATTCCTTTTTATGTTAATTTCATGTTTCATTTATTGGTTAATAATTTGTGTGTGCGTGTGTGTGTGTGTGTGGGGGGGGGGGTGCTGTCTTGCAACACTGTGGAAATCTACATTTGAATGCAATCCTCCAACAGTTCTGTTTTACTGCAAAACTATTTTTCATTTTTGCAATTTGCTTGCACTGACTATGATGATTTTAATAATTATTTTGCATTCTATATAGAAAAATTACTTTTCAAACATATTATTAATAAAATTAAGGCTATTTTCTGAATAATATTAAAAGGATATTGAGCAGAAAGACAATACAAATTACTTGATAAAAGCAGACATATGAAAATTAGGTGGCTACAATTGTTTTAAGGGTGTTAGTTAAGAATCCCCTTTATCAAGTCAAAAAGTCAATATGAACAAAACAAAAGATTAAGTGCAATGGTGAAAGTAACAGGCAAATGGACAGAGAAAAAACAACAAAGAATGGTGATGGCACATAGACCTGTGAAGTCTAAACCAAAGCAACTACCAAATATTGGCAATATTGATTATAACCAAATATTAATTATATATACACTTGCTTGTCTACTCAACTTAGCCCCAGAGAAAGTAATTAGAGATTTAAATAGCAACACTAATCTATCACAAATCTATTAAAATTCTTGCATATGCTGATGACATCGATATTATAGCCAGAACCACTAAAGATCTAAAGAAGGCCTTTCTGACCTTGGAAAGCACTATTGATAACACGCATCTAAAAATAAACTAAGACAAAACTAAATTCATGGCTTTTACCAAAGCAGGTCTAACTCCCTCCTATTTGAGGCTGGTTGGTCTGCACAAATTTGAATCTGTCCAGCATTTGAACTACCTAGTATCTCAAATAAACTGTAAAAATAATATTAGTTCAGAAATACAAAATTGGATCATAGTTGAAAATTGCTGTTTTCATCAATTAAGAATTTTTTTTCGATCACACCTGATTGAGATAACAAAATTACAGGTATATAAAGTATTTATAAGACCTAACTTAATTCAGGTTTCAGAAACCTGGATTCTCACAGGACATTATGAAAAAGCTCTTGGCATCTTTGAGCAAACATTTTGAACAGTATTTTTGATGGAATTACGGAAAATGATATTTGGAGAAGATACAATATTGAATAATACAAATCATAAAAAATTTTAACATAATTAAATACATCAAAATGAATAGAATGTAATGAGCAAGACATCTGCTAAGAATGGATAACAAAAGAATCCTTAAGAAAATGTTTATGGCCACACTGATTGGGAAAAGACCTAAAGGATGATTGTAGTTGAGATGGATCGATTGTGGACAAGGACTTTGGAGTGTTAAAGATAAAAAATTGGAGAGGCATTGCTCCAAAAAGGACAGCTTGAAAGAATCTTCTGAGGATGACTAAGCCCATAATGAGCTGTCAAACCATTGATGATGAAAAATTGAAAAATTAATTATTTTCTGAAATTTTTATATAGACTTTATTTATAATTGACGAATTAGATTGAACTTATGTCAGTTCCCGCATCATTAATGTAATGGTCACCTAACAGTAAGGAGAAAAAAAAAAAGTTTTTTATTGTAAACTGTACCTATTGTGTTTTTTATTGTAAACTGTACCTATTGTGTTTTTTATTGTAAACTGTACCTATTGTGTTTTTTATTGTAAACTGTACCTATTGTGTTTTTTATTGTAAACTGTACCTATTGTGTTTTTTATTGTAAACTGTACCTATTGTGTTTTTTATTGTAAACTGTACCTATTGTGTTTTTTATTGTAAACTGTACCTATTGTGTTTTTTATTGTAAACTGTACCTATTGTGTTTTTTATTGTAAACTGTACCTATTGTGTTTTTTATTGTAAACTGTACCTATTGTGTTTTTTATTGTAAACTGTACCTATTGTGTTTTTTATTGTAAACTGTACCTATTGTGTTTTTTATTGTAAACTGTACCTATTGTGTTTTTTATTGTAAACTGTACCTATTGTGTTTTTTATTGTAAACTGTACCTATTGTGTTTTTTATTGTAAACTGTACCTATTGTGTTTTTTATTGTAAACTGTACCTATTGTGTTTTTTATTGTAAACTGTACCTATTGTGTTTTTTATTGTAAACTGTACCTATTGTGTTTTTTATCACAATCGAACCACAAAGTAATTGAGTAGCAATTCTAAACATGCCTTTGTAAATATTCTCATACATACATTTTTTAAAATGAAAATTATAGAAAAATTTCAATAAAACATACTCCCCTAAATATTTAAAGACCTACCTTTATTTGTCCTCTTATCACAGTCTTTATGGCTAGAAATTTCTTTTTTCATATCACAGGGAGAAGAAGAATTGACATGATTCTGAATGGAAAAGGTAAAATATCATTTTAAGCAATTTTCAAGTGTCCATAAAATTATAAAACTTAAAATTTTGAGATGGAAGAATTTGAATTAAAAACTTATGCAGGAACTTGAATAACAGGTGATCTCAAAATGTCAATTTCAACAAGTTTGTGAATTTGTATAAGCTAGGCTGTTATAAAATTATAATTATATCTTTTAAATTAATCTGAATTACAAATTTTAAATTCACTGGAACAATACTTTTTCCCAAGAGTGTTTATAACATGACTAAGAAGTATAAAATATATTTAAGTTTAAAAACATTAAGCATTGTCTAACTTCTGCAAGCAAATGTACCAAATTTTAGCTCAAAATTTTTCTGTGAGCAATTCTATAATAATAAATGAGAATATCTGTGTCAGGGCTGAGGAGTAGAAGTCATGGAGTCGGTAGCAGTTTCGAATAGAGTCATAGGCACCCATAGAATTTTTATCAGGAGAGGGGCAAACCACTGATGTCAGTGGGACAAACTCAAGAATAAGGTATACAGCATCAACTAGCTTGATGCCCAACTTTATAACCTTGAACGTTCAAGGGAGGGTAAATACCCTCTCTTGCCCTCTGTTATGGGCCCCCGTGGGTGGGGTAGCAGTTAGCAAAAATATACACTAGACTCTTACTCTAAATTAAACTATTTAAGAATAATCTTATTTCGGAATATTTAAATTTTTAATAATTTTTTCACAAATAGTTTTTAGATAATAAATTAAAAAACATCAAATGTTTACTAATTACAAAACTATTGATATAAAAATTAAAAATTAATTGCTATTTATGTGGGTATCAGAAATGCATATTAGAAAACATGAGGAGTCAGACAGTAGAAAAAATGAGGTGTCAGAGTCGAAGGTTTGAGGTACCCACTCCACAGTCCCAGTCTACATATATAGTAATAAAATGGTGAGTTATAGCTCCCTTTTTAACTGCTTAAAAGCAGCTTTCACATTTATGCACTATAGAATGTAATTCACACAAATACTTGTGACCAGAAGCAATAAATGCAACATCCTCACATCTGTGGGACAGAAATTTATCCTACTAAAATTTTGTCGCTGAATATCAGAAATAGAATCTTCCGTTGATCTCCAAAATTAATATTTTGCCAAAAAGCTTAGTGTATAAAACACAATAAAAAACAGACTTCTTATTGACTTTTTCAAATACTAAACTCCAGGAAGTGTTATCATCCCATGGAATACAAATTCATTTTGTTAAAACAGTTACCAATAAACTGCTATATTTATTGTTATTCCCAAAATTACCTTATCTTTTCTAAAATATTGAGAAAAATAAAATTGCACCTCTTAACAATGTTCTAACACCATAACTTCTAATTGATTTCAAATACTAAACCATAGAAGAGGAACTACTTCTGCACTCGCAAGGTCCAAAATTTTTCCACTAAAATTTTGTTTCTGAACATCAAAACTAGTGTCTTATCAATTCCTGAAATTAATTTGAATTATCATGCTAAAATGTGGAGTTTTATATCATATAGAACACAAAATAAAACAGACTTCTAATTCACGGTTTCAAATACTAAATTCTAAGATGATGTGTCATCGAGAGTCAAATGCAAAATAAATTTTTTTGCTAAAATAGTTATTGAACATCAAAATAATGTTCAAAATTAACTTCAGCTACATCTTCTGTCTAAATGCCGAGAAACAAAATTTGCAACAATAAATCCAATGCAAAACTGACTTCTTAAATTTCAAATGTCATATCCATTCCCGTAAATTTATTATGCTAAAATACTGCTATGTTGCTACTGGAAAAAGCACTGTAGACTTGTAGTAATATCAGAAATGGCACTCTTCATTGATACCTGAGATTAACTATCTTTTTCCAAAATACGATGAAAGAAAATGTGTAGTTTTTAACACAATGTTGTCTGAAGAATACACATCAGTACCACTAAAATTTTGTTATCGAACACAGAAAAAAGGAAACATTTTGTATTTTAATTGAGACCTGAAATTAATTTCAGTTTCCTTTCCAAAATTCTGAGAAAAGAAAATCTAGCAACTATAATCCACGATCTGAAGCTGCCTACTGATGTAAAGCTTAAAATCCCCACTCGCCAGTTGCCACATGGCGATTAAACTTGAAAAACTGGCGATTAACAAAATCCTGACTACTGGCCAAACTCTGTGATAGCTTAGAATGACCCTTCTCCCTAAACAATCCCACCTGTCATCATCATCATCATGATACTCTACAGCCCTTCTAGGGCCTTGACCTCCTTTAAGATTTTTGACCATTCCTTTCTATTGGCCGCTTTTCTCTTATAATTGCTAATACCAAGTAATTTCAAATCCTCCTCTTGAATCCTCCATCTGACCCTAAGTCTTCCTCGGAATCTTGACCCTCTTGGGTTTCCCTCCAAAAGCCTTCTAGTAACTCTCCTCTCTTCCATCCTCATCATATGTCTGAGCCATTGAATTATTTTTTTCCTTATAGTTGTAACAATATCTATCTCCTTATATCCCTCATAAACCTCTTTATTTGTTCTACTCCTCCAATGTCCATCTTCATATATTGCTCCGAAAATTCTCCGTAGAATTTTTCTTTCCCATATTCCCAAAAGATCGGTACCTCTTTTAATTAAAGTCCAAGTCTCTGATCTGTATAGAACAATTGGTCTTATTATCACTTCATAGATGAGTATTTTGAGTTTAATATGTACATAGCTTGACCTCAATAGTTTCTGCAAAGCAAAATAACATCTGTTTCCAGCAGAAATTCTTGCTCTAATTCCTAATTTAATCTCATTATTATCAGTAACAAGTGAACCCAAATCTTTAATTTCATTAACTCTTTCACAGTTTCTTCCTTCACAGTCAAAAAGTTTAATACCTTGAAATCTTTCACTATTTCTAGTATGTACTATATACTTAGTTTTTGAGTCATTTACACTTAAGCCAACTTCCCTTGAAAACAAAAGCAGATCAGAACAACACTCACTGAGTGCCCTTTGGTTTCTGCTCAGCAAAACCAGATCATCTGCAAATGCAAAAATTTGTCAAGTTCTGTTAAAAATTGTCCCTTTGGGTTGAATATTGGTTTTTCAAATTACATATTCCAAACACAAGTTGAATGGACCAGTTGACAGAATCCCACCTGTGGAGTAACAAAAATCTGTCAACAATCGCTACGATACTGCTACGACTCCTCGTAGTTGTTCTCCTCTATAAAGCAATTGTAATTTATTACATTTGCAAACGAGAATGAGTGCAATCCACATTCCTATCTTACCCCTCCCCTTAACCACCAATGTGTTTTGCGGTATGCTGTGGCACAGCGTCTTTGCCGTGCTCTATACATTGACCTAGACACCCCCATTTTTACACGCTGTATGAAATAGTAACTACGCTGCTTCGAGGAGTAATCTAGATCTTTGGTACTAATAGGTCTTTCATCATTTTTACATCTACTTTAAATTTAAAAGGGTTTCCTAAGGCAGATGCACGAATTGAATTAAAACCACTCGTTAAAAAAAAAATGCTGCATGAAATTCGCTTTCGCTATTTTCGACATGTGGATTTATTGGTTAAATATTCATTATAGCATGTTTTTTATAATAAAAAATTAAAAGAATTAATCTATATGAAAGAGTTTCGGGAATTCGCTGTGGCTTGGGACCAGCGCAAGCGAACTTAAATCTGGGTGTCCGGTGCGAATAAAGGGCATCAACTTTGAAATTCTTTTCAGAGCTGAATTGCTGATATTGCAATGTTATATATTACTGTTCTATTTTAATCTACATATTCAAGGTCCATAAATGACCATATAGAAATTATGAATGTGTGTAGCATTGACTAAAATAGCACGTTTGAAGGATACTAAGTCGGATATACTTCATATTAATTTTAAAGCTAGATCCCGAGAATTTCACAATGTTTAATATCTCGATGCACTGCAGTTTTTTGCTCAGAGAAATTTCAGATTTCTTTTTATAGATTATACCCTGTTTTAAGTTATTAATTTCTCATCAACAATGTATAAAACTAAAAATGTATGGATTCCTAAAATGTTTGTATAGTAGTAATTTTAGAAGTGTTAACTGTTAGCAATTATTATAAATTCGAAGTTAAATCAGTTCCATTTTCAACTTACCCGCGGCCAAAGGCTGTTCACATACATACAGTAGTACCGAACATAAAGTAGTATAATTAGATGAATTAATTGTTCTTTCCTAGATACAAAATTTTCACCAGTTTAGCTAGTAGTACAATAAAATATTATAAAAATTCTGTATATTACTTACAACAGAAATTGTTGGACTCTCTTTAATATTTGACATCATTGTTGGGCTTCCTTTGATGTTTGGTTTGACAGTTGGGCTTCCTTTGATGTTTGGTTTAGTAGTTGGACTCCTTTTAGCATTAAAATTGAATGCTGGACTTCCTTTGATGTGAGATTTTACTGGACTTCCTTTGATGTTAGATTTCACTGTTGGACTTCCTTTGATGTTAGATTTCATTGTTGGACTTCCTTTGATGTTAGATTTCACTGTAGGACTTTCTCTACTGCAGAATTTCACTACAGGACTTTCTTTACTGTTAGATTTCACTGTAGGACTTCCTTTAATGTTTGATTTAACTACTGGATTAACTTTAATTTTGGGGCTTCCTTTAATGTTTAATTTAACATTAGGACTCTCTTTATGAGTTTTAAATGAAATCTTAAGCGGATTCGAGTCATCAGAACTAGGAAGGCTAGCAGGTTTGTCCATCTTTTTATCCAATTTGAACTTTTCTATTGCACTTTTGTTTAAAGGTGAATCTGATCTTAACTTTTCACTCTTAAAAGATTTTTCAAAATTGGCTTTATTATTACTTTTCCCCTTTTCTGGAGTACTCTGCTTAGATTTCTCATTGAAGACCTTTTTTTCAGCACTTTTCTTTCCAAGCAGTGCTTTCACACTTTTGATGTTTTTGGGATCAACTTTTTTTGGAGTTCTTTGTTTTTCTATAATCTTATCCATGCCTTTTTCAGGTACACTATCACAGGGGTCGCTTATACCCTCTCTATTATACATTTCTTTCACTCGTAGAATGTCTGGAGTAATAGCCTCCTCTGATTTCACAGCCCTAAACATGCCTTCTTTCATTTCTATCGTATAGGGATCAGGGATTCTACCTATCTTATTTGGACTAGCAGTGTTTAAAGGACCATCAACAGCATTCTGTGAATTTGAACTATGAGGTGACTGTAAGGCATTGCACGTGGTTAAATGAGCATTAAAGTTCAGACCAGACACAATTTTCGGTTCACTGTTTTCACTAATATTTAGATTATGAGCAGGAAATGATGAATTTGAATTATTATTCAAAGGTTGAAATTTATTTACAGGTGGTTTTGCTGGGGTTGAGTTCCTGTTCGTTAATCCCCCATCATTCATCGATGGCACATGGAAAGGTTTATCACTGAAGGAATTATCAGTGACAGTCACAGTATTTTTTAGAATTTCTTTGAAACCATTTCTAAAATCTGTAGGTTGATTTATTAAAATGTTAGTTTTAGCTATTTCACTGATATGATTTTCTGGAGGCTCAGAAGCTCTGTTCAAAGCAGGAATGCTATTTGAAGTCTCTCTAGATTTTGGAGTACTACTCATAGAAAGAATTAGTAATTTCCATTTGTTATAAAGTGGTAAAGCAATTTGAGCAGAAACACTAGAAGATTTGACTATGCTTCTAACGACATGATAGATTCCTGTGGTCTGCAAAAAAAAAAAGTAACGAATTAATAAGCATATATAAAACAAAAAATATATATATTAAGAATATCACCAAACAAGGAACTTTGTCCATTTAACATTCTTTAATATTACACAAGAAAAGCCAATATATTGCTCATTTGGTGCAACAATGACATAACCAGTAACAAAGTGAAAAAATGATTTAGAGAAACAAAATTAGGGGCCAAAATTATCAAATAAAAAATTTCAGGTTGTATATTTCAACAAGGTTACAAGTGAAATGAAATATAACAAACTAAATTACAATGAAAATAATGAATGACATTTTGCAATTTTGTTATGACAGTGGAACCTCGGTTTTACGTTTCTTTGTGGGAAATATAAATTGTGGATTCAAAAACATTATATGTTGTTGTTGAAACCCAGATCGTCCGACCTACCAGAAAGGTGTAAGGTAACTGAAAAACATTATATGTGAAAAAACACAATGCACAGGAAACTATTTTAACTTATAGTATATAGAAATCAAGAAAAACAAGTAAGAAAATAAATAAACCATTCGCAAGCTTTACCTTTTCATTTGCTAAAAATTTAAATTATGATTCACATATAAAAATTCTAAACATATAAAAAATGTCAAAACCCACATAATTTAGCAATTACCTAAATGTGCATTTAAAATAACTCACCAGAGTCCTCAGGCTATAAGCACCATATTTGTGGAAATGAAACGATTAAGAAAACAGCAAAATCTTAAAGCATAGACATATCTACCCAGGCTACAGAAGTTAACTGATAGAAGGTGTGCTTTCAATTCCATTTCCAATGCAACACCTTTTGACACAGAGACATTTAAAGCATGTTTCCTCTAAACAATATGTCAACATTTGAAAGGATCAAGCACAAGTCGAAGCAAAAGGCTATCTACATGTCCCTTTGGTTATTTACAGAAAAAATATTTTATACATTTATTTTGAAAAATATATAATTAAAATGACTTGGTTGTACATTATGTGAGTTGACACTGTCTACCCTGTCTACTCTGATGATTTGCCACTGAACATAACTAACATTTTAGCATTTTTGAATTATTGTTATAGAAAAAACTGTTTTTGCCTGTACTTTTATTTCAAACTTCTTTTCTGGAAAGTCAGGATTTTTTTAATTAGGCCATTATTGCAAGAAATGAGAGATATCTTTCATGCTTGGCAATAAATCTGGTACAAAATGCCAACTTTTGGAGGAAAACCTTCAGTAATTATAAAATTCCTATAGGACTTTCTCTTATAATTTTAAACTTGAATTACCCATTCAAATACTCTTCTTGGGTTGAATAATTTTATCATTCTGCAACTACCCTTAATTATTAATTATCCAATAATTGACAATTTTCTCATAACGTAGGATATTTTCCCAAGACTACATTACAAAACTCAAAATCATATTTGTGCCAACCCCTTAAAGTATTGGATCCAAATGCATACCAAAATTATGCCACATTAGGAGCTTAGATTAAATTAAAATGCAAAAACAAAACTCTTGCAATCTCTATGGACATAGGAAGAGAATGGAGCAACTGGGTCCTGGACAAGCCACTTGTTTTGCTTCATGATTATAGACTATGCACTATGAAGTACAATATACTATGCACAACTATCATCATTTTATGCATTAAAAGGAGACATATTAGTTTTAGATTTTCATTCATATTCATTATAACTAATTAATGAATGTCATAAATGACATAATTATATTCATTGAAAATTTAATAGTAAAGCTACAAAACTTCAAACAAATGTTAAACAAAACTGTAAATAGTGTTTTTTAACTGACTATGTGGGTCGCCCCACAATAGTTGTCATAGAAAAACAAGCAATACGTAAATGTAGATATTGTCCAGGCAAGATTCATGGATCGCATAGTCAAGTGAAGAGTTGATTTTGAGTCATGCAAAAAAAGTTAAGAACTTGATGAATCAACTAATGTAAGTAACTATGTTATCCTACTTTGCTTCGTGAGGTATAGTGAAGATGAAGACTTAAGGGAAGAACTTCTTTGTTGCCTTGACTTACCTGGATGAACCATTAGTTCAGAGATATTTAATGCTCTTGATGAGTATTTTCTAGTAGAGGGCTTAGACTGGAGCAAATGTGACAGAGTATATACAGACAGTGCTGTGAGCATGACTGGGTGATTGTTCAAGAGTAGTTGCAAAAATAAAGAAAATCACATAACCAGAAATTTTGCTTACTCACTGTATGATCCATCAGGAGCACCTACTTGCAAAGAAACTCTTTACGGAACTAAACACTGTGATTGAATGACATGGTGACGATCAATAATAAAATTCATAGTTGAGCTATGAACTCTAGGATATTCATGATACTATGCGAGAGTATATGGACTCATGCTACAAACAACTCCTCCTCCATACAGAAGTGATGTGGTTACATAAAGGAAGGGTTATTGTAAGCCTTTTCAAATTGATGGAAGAAGTAAAGTAGTTTCTGTGAGAGCAAAAATCTAACCTAGTACAGTCTTTATTGAATGAGGAATGGATGGATGGATGGCTAAGCTAACATATATGGCGTACATATTTTGCCTTCTTAATGAACTTAAGACTTCTCTTCAGGGATCTTGTACAAATATTTTTATACTGAGAAATAAAATGGAATTACAATAAAATGGATTCATTTGAAAAAGAAGAGCTGGCTCTTTGGGATAGTTGTGTACAAGAGGAAGATATAGAAATGTTTCCACTTTTAGGAGAATTTTTGATTGCTGCAGATGTCAACCAGAAAATTATATTCAACATATTAAGCCAACATTTAAGGGCATTAGCTGAAAACTTCAATAATTATTTCCCTGAAAATGAGGATTCTCGTACAGGTAACCTCTGCATTAATAATCCCTTCTAGAAAGATATAAAATCATGCGCATTTGATCCTCGTGAAAAAGAAAAGCTGATCAAGTTGTCTTCTGATGTCACTCTGGTGTCCAGACATAAAATGCAATCATTATTCAATTTTGAATATCACATGAAAAAAATATCCATCTCTGAGTTAGTTATAAAGCTATCAAATAGTTTTTTGTTTTTTTTTAACTTCCTACTTAATATAAAAGACTTTTTCATCCGGATGTCACTAATAAAAAGCAAACAGAGAAATCAAATGGATGCTAATACAGTGCTTCATCTCTCAGAAACAATACTGCAGCCACGCATATTAAATATTCTAACAAAGAAGCAGCAACACATGTCACCCTAAATAAAACTTGTAATTTTATAACATTAGATTTAATAAATAAAATAGTATCTGCATTGGTTTTTAACACTTTACAACATAATTGAAAAGTGTTTATGACTTTGTTCATTCTGTCTGGCTGTCCGTTAGCATGATAACTGTCGTAAAAATGATTTTATCAAAATGAAATTTTAGTATGTTGTTCAGACGGTTTGTGGAACCTATGGGAATATAAATGAATAATATTACCCAATTAGTTTTGGATTGAACCCGGGTTGAAAAAATGAAATAAACTAAACCCTATGGGATCTAATTTTTCAAACATATTTTAACCAAATTTAAAATTCACAAATTGCATCAAACGTTTTAGGAAATATTCAAATTATCCCATAAAATATATAAAAAAAATTTCAGCAAAATATATTCAGTAGTTTTTTAAATTAATATTAAAATAATAATTACACCCTTTATATGAAGAAATCATGTTGTTGAGACCCAGACCGTCCGACCTACCAGAAAGATGTATGGTAACTGTTTGGACGGCCGAATGAAGAGATCATGTGACCCACTTCAAAATAAAATATGGCGAAGATATCATGTGACCCACTTCAAAATAAAATATGGCAATGGCATCCATCTTGTGTCAAAATTGTGATTTTTAAAGTTCTTTTAATTCATATTTAGTGTTGTATCCATCCTAAAACTGCTTTATTTTTCTTAAATTCTGTGCATCTACATACTGAAAAAATGCAATTACAATACATTTGAGTTTAAAGGATCATCAAACTTTGATATTTCTACAACGAAGCCAAATTTCCACTTATGGAGAAAGTTAACACCAAAAGATGTAGAATGAGTTGTAAAGAATTGCTGTATTTCTTTAACGCAAAATTATTTAGCTTTTGGAGTCTGCAATATAGATGATATGAATGAAATATTCATTGATTTTACACCTTTCTGGTAGGTCGGACGGTCTGGGTCTCAACAACAACAACAGAGAACCAGATGGTTTTTTCGATGAAGTTTTAAGCATAGAGTTAAATTACTTGTACCTCCATGGTTTTAAGTTTTTAAACAAAATAAATTATTATAGTATTGTGATGAATGAAAGGAATGGAAAAACATGATTATGAATGAAATGCTGCTTTTATATAGAGGCGATTTATATTTCGATGACATCATTTGAATAAAGTTCATTTGTTTTCGATGAAGTTTTTAAATATAATAAATTGTTGTAGTATTATGATAATTTAAAAAATATTACCAAGGAATGTATCGCATTTTAGAGATGTTTAAACCAGGCAATTTATATTTCAATGCCGTCATTTGAATGAAGTTCATTTTTTTCGATGAAGTTTTAAGTTTTCAAATATAATACATTAATGTAGTATTGTGATAATTTTTAAAATGTTACCGAGAAATGTATCGCATTTTAGAGATGTTTATATAAAATTGCATTGAAGTCAAAGTGCTGGGCTAAACCATGAAATCAGGGACAGAGGTAGAAAAAAAAACATAAATTTATTAAATGCATTGATTATTTTTTTTTAGTCATAATATGTCTAAATATTATTTGTTCATGCAAACTAATGGTGGCAACAGTGTTTTCATTACAAAATGACTACCTTTATGCACAATTTCGTTCCATGATTTTTCTGTGACATTGCTAATTTTGGAGCTTCATTCCTTGCTGCAACTGGTAAGTTTGAAATTTTTACTATGATTATATATTTTCCACATCATTTAGCAAAGTTATAAATGCTTTTTTAAAATAATTGATTGATTAATTGTAATTTAAATTGAAAATTTATAGGTCGTAGTTACACATGTAACGTGAGTCACAAAAACATGCATTTTTCTTTATAACTACAGGAGAACATAACCAATTTAAGTATAATTTCATGCCTTGCTTCTGAGATGTACACTCAATTAATATATAATTCCAAAAATTTTCAAAAAGCTGTACACATATACAAAAAACATTAAAATATATGGTAACATGAGTCACATGTAATATGAATCACGCCACTGTAATGCGAATCACACCAGTACAATACAGCTAATATTATCTTTTATTTAAAATATTATTAATAAAAGACCTAAACTATTTCATATATTCAAAAATTATTAATTTATATTTTGTTTTTACCTGCAGATTTAAAAGAATGGACTCTAAAGACATCCATAAGCCAATGACTGCTGCTGAGCGTCAGCGAAAGAGACGTCAGAAGATGAAGGCACATATGATCAGTAGAAAAAGAAACATTTGGAAAAGGTGAAAAAGAGTAGAAAAAAACAAAAAGAAGACCTATTGAAACTTCCAAAATCTATACAAAATAAAATACAGTTAGAAAAGAAGTTAGCGGTGAACCGAGTAGCAGCATTCAGAGCAAAGAAAAGTAGCACTAAAAAATAAAGTAGCATTGAAAGATAGCCCTCTAACTGTAAATTACTCAGCAAGTGCTCTTGGAAAAGCAACAGCTAGAGCCTGTCGTAATTTGCCTTCTTCTCCGAGAAAAAAGACTGCAGTGGTTCGTAGATTATACTTTTTAGATGGTTGTCAAAATACAATTCCATCTCAAGAACCTGAAATTTCATCACCACCATCTGTTACCAATCTGCATTCCTCAACCATTGCAGAAGAAACTGTTGAGTTTGTAAATACTTTTTACCAGAGAGATTCTATAAGCGGCCAAGCACCCAGAAAAAAGGACTCCATCACGTTGAGGCAGGATGGTTTCAAATCCAAAGTTCAAGTTAGACACTTGTTAAACTCTATTACAGAAACATTTAAACTATTTCGAGAAGATCATCCTGAAGCTAAAATTGGATGAAGTAAATTTGCAGAATTAAGACCCAAGCATGTGTTAACAAGTAATAAATTGCCGCATAATGTGTGTTTATGTAAATACCATGAAAATTATATAGGTTCACTTTTTTGCTTACACCAAGCTTTTCCAGATATTTTCCTTACATATTCAAATGCATTTCCCAAAACTATTATCTGTGAAATACAAAAGGAAAATTATTGGTACAACCGCTGTAAAGAATGCAAGGATGGGCTAGGTTTTCAAAAGAAGTATATTGAGAATGCAGAGATTGATAATTTGATGTATGTTAAATGGCATGAATGGAAAAATGATGGTGATGAACAGATCCAAAAAGTGCTACAGGAAGGAACACTTGAGGAACTCATCTTGCACATCTGTAAACTCACACCCGACATTTTTAGAGCATTGTTATGTAAAAGGCATCAGGCAAAGGAGTACCAAAAACAGCATGATTTTGTGACACCTGATAGTAATTTACAGAATATAGAAACAACCTATCTTAAAATAGCTCTGATTCAAGTTGATTTTGCAGAAAACTATACCTATACGTATCAAGATGAAGTACAGAGTGTCAATTGGCAACAAAGTCAGATAAGTTTATTTACAGCTGCAATCTGGCATTCCGGCATACTTTATCCTTGTGTATTAGCCTCTGATAATACGACACATTCAAAGGAAACTATTGTAACTTACGTAGATAAAATATTAAAAGAGGCTATCAAAAAACTTAGTGGAAATAAATATATGGTCTGATGGGCCATCAACACAATTTAAGAACCGTTATATAGCAGCAGCTCTTTGTGCCCTCTAATTTTGTGATAAAGTGGAATTTCTTTGCCACTTCACATGGCAAAAGGCCGGTAGATGGAATTGGAGGTTCTGTAAAAAGACAGGTGTGGGGAGCACTAAATAACGGACAACACATTGTTGTAAATGCTGCAAGTTTTGTTCAGGCTGCTAACATTACATCTACCGTTCAAGTTCTGGAGGTTACAAATGCTGAAATTGAGAAGAGAAATAAATCCTTAGAGTTGGAAAAAGTTTTCAAAAAAGTCCAGCCTATCCCAAATATTACCAGTTAGTGGTGACTAATGGTAATCTTCTCACAAATAAGCTTTCCAATGTTATCCCAGTCACTGAAAATCCCAAAATTGGTGACTGGTATTTTGTCGAGTACCAGGGTAAATGTTACCCTGGTGAAATAAAAGCAACAGATGATATTGCTGAAAAATATCAAGTTCAGACTATGGAAGCCATAGGAAAGCATTGGAAATGGCCAAACAAAACAGATATAATATTTTATACTAAAGACAAACTTATTGAAAAGTTGGGACATCCAGTTGTTGTTAATTCACGTGGACATTTACAGTTCTAATAAGTTATGTGGTAAAAAAGTTAAATTCATTATTTTTAAATAAAAATTGTTTTATACCATTGCATATACTTCTAGCTGTGTTATTTTATAAATTTATAATTACATATACTGTAAAACACATTGAAAGAAAGCACCAGAAGAATGTAATGAGGGTTACAAAGTTGATGTAATGTGAGTCACAAAATTGATGAAAAGTGAGCCACAATGATATTTTTTAATTAAAGCCCTAATGATGCATTTATTTACATTCCAAGAAAGCATAAAAATTTTTCAATACAAGTAAAAAATTTTCATTGTGATTTATACTCCATATATCATATGGTTTGAAAGAAATTTAAATTTTAAAAATGAACAAAAATTCCATGTCATATTTACTGTAACGTGAGTCACGCTATTATTTTTATATGAAATACCCATTTAACATTAACATATTTTTTAAACCATCCATTATTCAAATCTTTAAGCATAACCAATATGGCAATATGGGAGAACGAAAAAGAAAAACTATTTTATCAAAAATGTAAAAATATTAAATCATTTTTATTTGAAAAATTTCTCCAATTGTAACGTGAGTCACACTGGATTAGCCCTGCTTCATAATCCATGCTTTATGCATGATTGATCTTTCTTGTTATTTCTGCCTTACCTGTCAGCTGGTGAGCAAAATATTTCTCCTATTTTTTCCCATTCGCAGGTGTAAAAAGGTTAAGAACACTGTTCTATAAAATATAAAATATTTAAAATTATACTAACCATTAAAAGATCATGTGTTACACCAACTTTGCTTAATTTTTCAATAATTTGCTGAACCTATAAAATAAAATTTTATAATCAAAAGAAAATTAAAATTCAATACAGTTTCAATAATTTTAATCCCATATATACATCAATATATATGGGATTAAAACGTACTATTGATTACAGATTGACTGGCTATTATCCTTATGATATGCATACAAGGGAACTCAGACAGAAATATAGTTTAATGTCTCTTAAAAAAAGAAGAAGCTGGTCCTGCCTCTTGTTTTATTATAAGGTTTTAAATAATACTATTGATTGCCCTACTTTACTTTCTTGCCTGGAATTCCACATACCTGTCAATAATACCAGGAAAAAAACTTTTTCACAATACTACTGTTAAACGCAACTACATTAAATGCTATTCTATCTATAAATTTGTTGATCTATATAATACCCATTGTGCTGATATTGATATATTTAACTTGACTCCTGCCTGTTTTAAAAAAGCCTGTTTCAATGCGCTTGACATGTTTACTAATTAGTATTCTTGTATCCTATGTTCTGTACTTTTTAATTTCTTGTGTGGCTACTGTAACTGGATTTCATCTGTAGTTGCCACGTAAATTGAATAAATAAATAAATAAAATAAATAAATATTTAAATATAAAAAAAATCTGATGTGGACAGCACATGACTTTCTCATGATTCAAATTCATTTTTGACACTTGACAACATAGTTGAAAAGTGTTTATGACTTTGTTCATTCTGTCTGTCCATTAGCATGATAACTGACATAAAAATGACTTTATCAAAATGAAATTTTAGTATGTTGTTCAGATGATCTGTGGGAGCTATAGGAATATAAATTAATAATATCACCCAATTACTTTTGGATTGAACCCGGGCTGAAAAAATGAAATACATTGAACCCTATGGGACCTAATTTTTCAAACATTTTTTAAGCAAATTTAAAATTAAAATTGCTTCAAAAGTTTTAGGAAATATTCAAATTATCCCATAAAATATATAAAAACAATTTCAGCAAAATATATTCAGTAATTTTTAAATAAAAATTAAAATAATAATTACACCCTTTATATGAAGTTTGGCCGTCCAATTCGTTGCTCAAGTCCTCTGGATGAGTCAGACGGTCTAGGTCTTCAACCCTTTATATGAAGAGATCACGTGACCATTATATGAAGAGATCACGTGACTCATTTCAAAATAAAATACGGAATCCATTTTGTGTCAAAATCATGATTTTTAAAGTTCTTTTTAATTCATATTTAGTGTTGTATCTGTCCTGAAACTGCTTTATTTTTGCTTAAATTCTGTGCATCTACATACTGATGCCCCTTCCCTCCCCCCCACCCCCAGAGATGAGTATCACCCGCTTGGAGACATTTTATATTACCTAGTTTCTATTTATGTGACATAGCATATAGATATTTTCTGTCGGGAAAATAGAAAACTTACAAGGCACCTAACTGTAACAAGACAGTAAAAAGAAAAGTTACTGGACAAATCATTAGCTAAAATACTTAGCATTTTCTGAATATGAAAGGTATATAAAAGTCAAGATTATAAATTAACAAACATTTTTGTATAATACTAGTGGAAGAAAATTCAAACAGATAGATAGAATTTCTACAATGTTGAGGAGAGATTTATTTTCCCGTTTTATTATATAGTTTTCATATTCCTTAATACAAAATTTAAGAGTGTATTTAGTTTTGTCAATATATCAAAGGCCATGCTGAGAAGAAATGCTGCAAATACCCTATTTAAAATATCCGTAGGATTATTGAGATTGAAAAACTTGGGAATACTAGATGGAGAAAATGTTTGTGTTTACTAACAAACGTGTAGCAAGAAAAATATTTTGAGGGAGACCCACAATTTCTGAATGAAAACATAACACATTTTTTAAAATAAAATGCATTTATAATTCATCAATATATTGAGATACGTATACATCTCACAACATATTTAAAAATATATTAATTGGAAAAAGTTGGCAAAAGCCTGTTCTTTCAGGAGATGACCTAATAAAATATATATAAAGAACCTACATTATTTTTTTAGTGTGTGTGTGTGGGGGGGGGGGGGGGGGTCTCCTGAACTATATCCCTGGGTATAAGCTAAGCACAATGTTACTGCAATCAAATTTTCTGTTGATTTTAGTAATTTGCCAGATCAACTTTTGAAAAATGGTAGTATTATTAAAATATTTTTCAGAAACATGTTTGAGATGCTTCTGAACAAATCTTGATGAATCAAGTTCATCAAGATTTAGAAAAATTTTGATGAACTTGAACAACAATTCTAAGAGAGAAGCTGATTTAATAGTAACAGCATTTAGATACTAAGATTGAGCAAATCCATTGTAGAACAAATGTTTAAAATACAATGTGCAAACATATCACGAGTCAGCAATTTCTTAGTTTGGCAAAATGGCAGAAATTGTTATTTACAACGGTAATTGATATGAAGTTTATGAAAGACCGTAGTAAGAAATTATCTTTGCATATAAAGATAAACTTAAAGATCTTGAGAAGAATATTTATATTTCCTAGCTCTAACATCTCAATACATTGTTTTCTTCATCATTCTAGGAAAACTACTGGAACAAACACCACTTTTGAGTCAATTTTTTCTCTTCCTGTATTCATCCACTAAGTACATGGCACGTGTCAATTAGCAAATCTTGCATTAATTCAGTTATGACAGGCTATGTCGCTATGAGGTAAGTCAGTTCCTCATCGTATCAAAAATAGGCTGTTGCGAGTTCTTCGTGAAATATCAGCTTTCTTAGCTGATGTCCTTAGTTTTAAAAACGATAAAACTATGAAGTATTTCTAATCTTATTAAAACTCATCCGACCATGTTAGTTATATATATGTGTACGTGCATCAATTTAAAACCCTAATTCTGGCCTGGATCGGAAGTCATGTTTTATACCCTATACTTTTATTAGTCGTTATTGACTTAATTCAAATGCCAATGGTTTAAAGGTAGGCTACAGTAAATTCAATTTAAATTGTAAAAGCTATACTCGCTAAATGAAAAAATTTAAATAATTCAATATTGGTATACCTACCCCTTTTCTATGGTTTCAGTCAATCACAGTCTAAAAATCATAAATGGAAAATTTCGGAAATAAACAATTCATAAGTTGTAATTGCACAACACCAGTGATTGGAAATCATTCAATATTCTTGACACAATATTTATCAAAACTGCAATGAATGAATTAAAACTAGTAATATTAAATGCCTGCAGGAAGACATGATTTTTAAGGTTTCCCAGGGATAGGTGGAAAAGTTGAGAAAATCATTCATGTAGTCACAAGTTGATAGAGAAGAATTTTCTAACATTCTTGATCAAGAAGTGAAAGAACATATTGAAGATCATCAAGATGTGATAACAAATGCAGAATTGAAAGAACTTGTTAAGTTAGAAGTATCCTGTCTATGAAGGTAAAGAAATTGAAGTATAATTAGCAGTGTAGACATCACTAAAATCAACTATCAAGAATCCCCAACCAATGACAACGTCTGTTCTTGACATCCAATCATCAACATTATCATGTCTTGATAATCCAGGATCTCCCAAAGAAAATGATTCTCAATAATAGTCTAACCCTACATCACAATGCCTACATTATTTTTCTCATTTCATCAAGTAGGCATTGTATCATTATCATCAGAAGAAGGATTAGTATAAAACTGTACAATAAGCTATATTGGGAGGGGGAGATCACATTCACAATTTTTATTACAGTATATTATTATACTTGTTCTTTTTTATTACTAGTTATTGTTGTTTATCTTACACAGTGTTTAATTTATAAATTTAACTTTCTCATAGAAAATAGAACGGTTTCTCATACTAAATTTTCTCATATGTGAAGGAAAAAATATAGTATAATATTGAGTTTGGCATGGTTTCAAGCATCCATTAGGGATCTTGAAACATTTTCCTGCTGGGGAAACCTACTGTAATTTCATAATTTTCAATTACTTAAATTTATATTTTTTAAACAAGAAGAGATGTGGGTTATACTTTAGTTCTTATTTCCACTCATTTGTCCTGTTTTCACAATGTTTTTGACAGTTCTGTAACATCACTAGGGTTGATGGCAGAAAGTTACTGACCTCAGAGGTTTCTACTAGTACAAAAAATTTACTGGCTAAATTTAAAAGGCTAGTGGTTACCACATAATTTTAGCTATAAAAGGTAATAATCTTAGCTATACACACAGAACATTTGAATGTTCAAAGAAATTGATAGGTTTTAATTATTTACAAAAGTTACTCAGCAACTTGTGTGCAGATGCAGAACATTGTGGCTTATGGCTGAATTTCTGATAATTGTCAATTTTGGGTCCCTTGAGTTTTAAAATAAAATTATAGGTAAAACATATATATTTTTTGCCTTTGTTTAGAATACAGTCTGTTCTATATATTTTAAAAAATATATATATTTTTCAATAATATTAAATATAGTTTTGATGTCATAAAACAGCAAATTCATCATTTGTATTACAATCCCCCCAGTGGTGAGTTGAGTTTTCATTTCTTAATTACGTAAGTAAAAAATGTAAATAATAGAAATAAATGACTGTTAAAAATTACGATTTTAGCTTGTGAAAAATATAATTTTCTTAAAACTTTTAACGATATTTTTTGCGAAATTGCACATGCTTGTCCCCAAGAATGGGCAAAAATGTTTGAAAAATAATCTTTTCCTTCCACTCGATTGTGACAGCAGCCGCATTAAATTCTAGAATAATATCATAGAATTTTGTTTAAAATTTTACCACTTTACAATAATTAAAGAAAATGAAAAACACATTCATTTTTTATGCATATATTTATTATCTCTCAACTGCATCATGCATTTAATTATTGTTAATATTAAAAATTCAAAAGTAATATGTCTTCTGTTAGTATAAGCATGTTTCGCATAGTGTACATTTTATTTTCAAATGTTTTTCCGATTTCTGTGCGGAATAAAAGTATACACAAACATCAACTGTGTTATGCGGAATCACATTCAATTCAGCTTTGAAATGGAGGTAGGTTTTTTTTTTTTTTTAAGGATTTTTCTGTAGTTTTCGCTAACAGGATAGATCATCACAAATCAGAATTTCTGTGATTTTAAGAAAAATTTTTAATACAGTATGGAATATTTTAATTAAAACATCTTAAAAAAACATTAACAACGTGAATCGGAATTTCTATAAAATTTAAGGAAATCTGTTAATACAAAATGGAATATTTTAATTAAAACATTTTTAATACAGAATTTACATCGCAAATTTTTAATAAAGCATTTATATCGTGTAGTGTGCATGTTTTGCTTTAAATGAAGCAGATTATCGTTATTGTACATAACTTATGCGGATTGCATGCATCTGCATAGCGGTTGAGTACATGGTTAATAACTACTACATAAATTGTTACCAACATATGCGCATAGTATAGGTATGTGGTCGACAGTTACTGCAAGAAAGCTATTGTAAGTTATGAGCTTTCTCAAAAAATAACCGTGCTGGTCGCCGAAAGCAGTTAGTAAATAATATCAGGTAAAATGTTTTCTCATATTTCATTACAGCCAGCATAAGTCTGAAGTTACTGCAACACACTCATCGAGGCATAACTTATTATTTCCTTTCTATCTTCTTGTGTTTTGACTTATGACTCAACATAAACAAACAGGAGCTCCTGTAAATTGTACAAAAGAACTCTAGTCCGAAAAACTATATTTTTAAATACTGGCATTTGGAGGTTCGTATTTCCACTGGCATTTGGAGGTTCATAAATTTCTAAACAGAGAACTACCACACTATTGGATTGGTCGCAGTGCAGCCGATGATTTGGTCCTACACAGCTACCCTCCTAGGTCACCTGACTTAACCCGACTTCTTCCTTTGGGGATATGTCAAAGATCTTGTGTTCATACCACTTTTGCCTACAAGTTTGTCCGAACTTAAACAACACATTTGTGATGCTTTACAAACAGTTAATAGTGAAACATTACAACGTGTTTGGCAAGAAATGGCATATCGCAATGATATTATACGGGTAACTAAAGGAAGTCATATCAAACACTTGTAAAAATTGTGGAAATATTAAATTTTTATAAATTTTTCCTTTACAATGACATATTAATTATAATTTTCTGTTTGTAATTATGGAAAATATTAAATTTTGTAATCGGATGATTATTTCCTGATAACCCTGTATAGAGGATACGTTGTTAACTACAGAAAACAGTAAAAAAAGAAAAAGCTTATTTCATAAAAACATATCTAATTATGAAAGACAGTATAACTGGTTTTACTACAGTCCAGCAACTTCAGGCTTTTTATATAAAATATGTTCCGATGGGTACAGTGGTAATGATAAGCCTTGGACAAGTGTTAGTGTGAGTTTTAAGGGAGGTCATCCTACCAGAACTATAAAGAAGCATGAAAATAATAATTGACATATAAACAATCTATTGCTTTTGCAAAGGATGCCGACAAACAAGAAATTGCTAAAAGAATTACTGAAGGAACAAAGACTGTGAAACAATCGGAAATAAATTTCAATAGAAGGCTATTAAGCAAATATGTCAAAATCTTATACTTCATGGTTAAAAAACCTTGGGCGGTATCTAAAAACTTTGAGTCAGTTGTGAGATTTTTAGGTGAAGAAATTGCACAGCATTTAAATACATGTGGGAAAAATGCAACTTATTTATCGAGCATATCTGTTGACAACATCTTACATTCCATTTCTACTTACATTGAACAAAAAACGTTTACTCAATTATCATGCTCAGAATTTTATGCAATTTTGGCTGACGAGTCGACTGATGAATCTCAAAGTGAACAGTTGGGTATAATAGTATGTTATTGAATGCAGGGTGATGAGTGTGTTAAAGAAAAGTACCTTGGACTTGTACACTTTACTACCAATGCTGAAGAAATTATGAGTGCTATTGAGAAAATAACTGTAGCAAAACACGTTAACCTGTCCAATTATTTATTTATAGCTTTAGATGGAGCCAATGTAATGAGCGGAGAGCTGTAAGGTGTTCAAGATCAAATTAAACAACATTCACCTCATTGTATCCACGTAAATTGTAGAAACCACAGATTAGCTTTAGTGTTCATTCACTTATTAAAGAAATATGACACTCTTCAATCAGTTGACTCACTTTTAGTTTCTTTGTGGAAAATGTTCCATTATAGCTGAAATTTTTAAAGAAATCCAAGGAAACGTATACAATTTAAACATGCTGAAAATGATTAAAGTGTCCGCCACTCGCTGGCTTTCACATGGACGGGCTTGTGAAATTATTTTGCAAATACTATTTCTAACTGATTTTTTAGCTAAAGTTGATAAAATAAATTTATGGTTACAGTTTCCAAATATTTCATTTACTTTAATTTGTACACAAATTAATTGTCTTATTGAAGAACTGTTACTGGTATAGTACTGCTATAATTTACAAAATTGGAAAATTTTTTAAAGTGAGAAATCATTAATATTAGCTACAGAATGCACATCATTAAGTACAAAAACAAGGAAAAATAAACAGTATGAAGGAAATCATCTAGATTTTATCACGAAGTTAAAGAAAATTTTGTTAGGAAGTTTTTAAAAGACTAAAATTGAACTAAATGCAGCATTTGAAGTGTCTTCGGGAAGAGAAGTTTTAAATGGTTTTGATATTTTCAATAACCTAAATTTGGAGTTATTGCTATCCTCAAATAATTGTAATCCAGATGAACATGCTTCTTCTGCTTGCTTGTCACTTCTATTGTCGTATTATGGGAAAGAATAAAATGACACATTCCAAAGTGCAACAAGATATTCTTCACCATTTATTGACAAACTTTCTACTAAAAATGAGAAGGAAGGTTTTGAGAGGGAATTGTCGTATGTACAAATGACGTAGGAAATAGAAAAAATACAAAAGGCAAAATATTTCCTGCAACAAGGAAAGATAGAAAATGCGAAAAAAGCAATGGAAAAGAAAGCCACACCAACTGAACTTTTGCAGCTTCTTGAAAGAGACCCTAAAAACTGGATAATATATCCATAATTTCATGAAATTGCTTTCTGTGTGTAATAATCCCAGCATCAACTGCTTCTGTCAAAAGACTCTTTTCTCGAATGAATCTGGTTTGTACAGAGCTCAGATCAAGACAATCAAGAAAATCTTGATAGGCAGTTACACATTATCATTAATGGACTGCCCCATTTGTCAAATGAAGAGTGTGAAACTATTATTGACATTTTTAAATCAACTGGCATCCATCGCTTGGTACTTTAAATTTTTGTTACTTTTGGTTTACAGTTTGAGTATCCAAGCATTTTCTCAGCAATTTTCATTATTCAAGTAGATTAGTCCGAAACAATTTTAAGCACAAAAAGTTCCTTAATTTAGTAAGTAGGTTACTGAAGTTGTACATATAAATATAAGCTTAATATAAAGTAAAAAATTGTTATATATATTTCTTGTGTTTTTCAAGACAGGATCTAGTGCTTCCCTACCCATGCATACGCAGTCTCTGCTTTCACCAATGAACTTTGCCATTTCAATAGTATTTCTTCAGTTATAGCACCGGTCAATTTTAACCTTGGCAGTCATTGGGATATGATTTGGTATTTTTCACAAAAATAATTTACAATAAAAAAAATTTCACAGAAAAGGGACACTAGTTAAAATACCTGAATGGACCCCTGTATTTGAAACAAATTTCTCTAATTTATAGTAGGGTTCATCTCTAAACTCTTAGTGTGAGAGGGCACAAATTTTTGCAATTTTTATGAAATAATGCTAAAATTGTCTATTTTTATAGAAAGCTTTAAAATTTGTATTTAATGAAATAATGTTAACTTCTATCATTTTTCCAACAGAACGCAAACATCTGTTATTTTTATGAAAGAGCGCTAAAATTTGTAATTTTTACTAAAGCATGTTCATGATTTTTATGAAAAAAGACTAAAATTGGCAATTTCTATTATTTGAAAAGTGTTAAAATTTAGAATTTTTATGATAAAGTGGTAATTTTATATAAAGTATTAAAATTTGTGATTTTTATGAAAAAATCCAAACATCCAGTATTTTCAAGAAATAATTCTAAAATTTGCACTTTTTATGAAAAAATGCAAAAATTCTGGATTTTTGAGGGGGAAAATTTTTTCCAATTTCTGAAAAAAAAAAAAAAAAAAAAAAAAAAAAAAAAATTCATTTTTATGAAAATGTGTACATTTGGGATTTGTATGAAACTGGTTTTTTAATGTTTTTATCAGTGTTATTTTAATATATGCTTCTAAAATAGCAACTACAATTACATTATGGGCTGCTATTTTCATTGCATTCTTTCTGTGGCAGCCTTGTAATTTTTTTCTATTTTGGCCCATCCAGTAACAAATTTCTAATACACTCTGTTGCAAAACATAATATGCACGCATAAAAAATTGAGCTACATCAGTGGAACTTGGCATGCAAATGTTGTTTTAAGAGATATGCAAATGATCAAACTGTCAATGCCAATGATGATAGGGCTCATGCACCAACGCATTGTGCAGCATTTGAAATGACCGGTGTTCTCCCTCTCAGGAAATTGGAACTGAATTTTCTGCTTTATTAATGCAAGTTGCTTACAAAGATGCCTTTGAGATGTACTTAACGATGCAATGAACAATTGTTGGATTTAGACAGAGGCTGCATCATCATAGCTGCCAACTTATTTAGAGTAAAAATCAGAAGATTTTTGAAAAAAATCAGAATAGCGCGTAAAATGAGTTTTACAGAACAAATCGACATAAATCTGATTTTCAAAGGACACAATGTAAATAATGCACAAATATGTGAAACACACAACTGTTTTGAGATCTCTTTGGAAACAGTTGTATGCATGTTCATTTGTACATTATTTACATTGTATCCTTCATCTCTCAAAATATTTTGACAGAAAGTTACGTTATGCAATGATGATATAATTCGTTATGTAATGATGAAAAATGATATAATTCTATTATATTTAGAAAATGCAAGTTTGACAATTGCGTTTAAGAACAGGGTTGTTTAAATACATGGGCAAATTTAATTTTAACACATTCCTTTATATTAATTCTAAACTATGATTTTGTTATCTATAATAACTCATGCTTTTATTTTGTCAGTTTTGTTGAAATTAAATCATTACAATAGTCAGGATTTATGAACTTAATTTCACACAAAAAAAATTTTTTTACAATTGGGAAGACACAAATTTTTTGTTCTTAAACTGCAGTATATTTTTAAACACATTCATAAAATTATCATGTATTATTAAAATGTGCATTGTCTAGTGTCTACACATAAATAAAAATTGGTGGCAGTATATTTTAAAGAAAATGTTTATTTTGTTCAAAAATATTTTTTCATAAAAATGTGGCAGAAAAAGGGCTTCAGATAGAAAAAGATTGAATTTCATGATCGTACTATTTATATGAAAATAATTAAAAAATTAACTTTTATAATCAACCAAACTATGAAAATAAGCTACTTTAGTCCAGTTAATGTGCAACAATAAGAAGGAGATCGATGGAAAAGGATAATTGCGTAATCTCGGAAACGCCCGCGAAAAAAAACTGAATTTCACGATCGTACTATTTATGTGAAAATAATAAAAAAAATTTGCCTTTATAATCAACCAAAATATGAAAATAAGTTAATTTAATCAAGTTAATGTGCAACAATAGGGAGATGGAGATCGATGGAAAAGGATAATAGCGTTCTCTCGGCAACCGCTGCAGAGATGAAAAAAAAAAAAATTACTATTTATATGAAAATAATTAAAAAGGTGACCTTTATAATCAACTGAAATATAAAAATAAGCTAGTTTAGTAAAGTTAATGTGTAATAATCAGGGGATGGAGATGGATGGAAAAAGGCAATTATGTACTCTCAGCAAAGCCTGAAAAGAAAAGACTGAATTGCTCGGGTACCGATCTATTACACCCCTCAAAAGTACAGGTTGGCGAGAAAGTAGATAATGGCTACATCGACCGGCTTTGAGCGCCAAACAGGTTTCTTGCCATCCAATTTCTTCGTTTCAAGATGGCGTTTCTATACATTGTCGCGTGTGCATATGATGGTACATACAAATTTTAAGATAAGAGAAACATTTCAAATAATTGAAACCTGTTTGAAATGTAATTATTAATGTTAATCTGCACATTAAGTTACCTTTTAGCGCTAGATGAATTCTAATGCAGATATTGCTGTAATTTTAAACGCATTATCTGTATGAGATATTTTTCTGGATTGGCATTCCCTACAAACTAGTCAGCACTTCCTGTACCTGCATATGTTTCTTTTTAGTTTAAATTATTATAATTTAGTTTAAATGATTTTGAGCTAAATTCTCTATATTTCCTTTTTATACGAGTATGTATCATTTCATTGAATGATGCATGTACTTAATAATATTTCACATGATGTCATTATACTTCTGTCTATATCCTCTATTATGAGATACATATTTTTAACAATTGTCATTAGGACAAATAAAACTGCAGAATCTTTCAAATCAAAATTAACAGGAATTAACTATCAAAATTAAGGGCTCGAAAAACTCTTTCAATTGATGCCAAGTTTGATAATGTGCCCCCAATGGGCTAACTTATCCCCCCCCCCCCCCGAGGGGGCTAATGATGCCCGGAACACTGAAATTGTATTGCGACTATTATATACTATAATGATTGAAGTTTCGTGATCATTAAGCCGCAGATAACCCTTTTTATGAATGTTTATGTCAAATATTGACCTGTGCTGCCATGTTAAGAAAATAGAAAATTTTAAATGTTTTTTTTTTTTAATTTATAGTTTTCGTTCGTATTTAATTTTTTTTATCTAGTTCTAGATTTTCTGTTATCAAAGCAGAATTTAAAATTTCGTAAAAATCTATTAATATATGTGGCAGCTATCGTGCAGACAAGAAATCGACAACAGTCAGCCGGACATCACTCTAAAAATAGTGAAAACATGTTTAGGAGAAACAATATTTTCTTAATACTGCGATTATTTATTTTATTACAGGTAACTATTCATGTTTTAAATTTTTAAGCATAGTTGCTATAGAGATATTAATAAAAATACACAAAAATTATTCTTCAATAAAAATAGCATTTAACAGATTATTTAATTTGAAGAAAGTTATTGCCCGCTGCATAGCAATTAAATAGTTTCTATTCTATAAATAGTATTTATTTTAAAATGCATTTTATTAAACAATTTTATCTAGATTTTATTTTCGCTATAATTCTGTCCCGTGAGTCCAAATTCTTATATATTGTTTATTTTTATAGGAAAATTAAGTGCTGTAACAGGTTTATTGAAAACTGGATATTAATAACTTAATTGAATACTTTTGTAACAAATTTTGTACTACATTGCAACGTCGCACATTTCATATTTGAAAATTACGTCAGTTGTAATATAGTACAAAATTTGCTAACACATAAAACATGAGTAAATTTTCAAAAACATTACAAACATGTACCAAATTTGCGTTGAGTAAGTAAACAGAAATGTTAAAAGTGCAATTTATTTGGAATGAAATGTTAAAGTCTTTTCTTTTTGTTATCAGCACCCATCAAATTGTGAACATTTACATTCTCCCACTATGTAATATAGTATAGAGAAAGCATTGTTTACTCAATTTTTGAATTTGATATTTTGATGCCAATATATGTTTAAGGATCTCCTGAACACGATTTGACTGTTTTTGGAGTGACGTCCGCCTGTCTGTGGTCGATTTTTTGTGTACACGATAGCTGCCACATATATCAATTGATTTTCACGAAATTTTAAATCCTGCTTTGATAACGGAAAATGTAGAACTAGATAAAAAAAATTAAATGCGAGCGAAAATCAGAAATTATAAAAAAATATTCAAAATTTTCTATTTTCTTAACATGGCAGCATAGATCAATATTTGACATAAACATACATAAAAAGGGTTATCTGTGGCTTAATGATCACGAAACTTAATGGTTTCAATCATTGTAGCATATAATAGTCGCAATACAATTTTTGTGTCCGTGGCGTTATTAGCCCTCTTGGGGGGGGGGGGGGGGGGTAAGTTAGCCCATTGGGGTAACATTATCAAACTTGGTATAAATTGAAAGAGTTTTTCAACCCTTTAATTTTGATAGTTAATTCCTATTAATTTTGATTTGAAAGATTCTGCAGTTTTGCTTGTCCTAATGACAATTGTTAAAAATATGTATCTCATAATAGTGGATATAGACAGAAGTATAATGACAGCATGCAAAATATTAATAAGTACATGCATCATTCAACGAAATGATACATACTCGTATAAAAAGGAAATATAGAGAATTTAGCTCAAAATCATTTAAACTAAATTATAATAATTTAAACTAAAAAGAAACATATGCAGGTACAAAAATTGCTGAGTAGTCTGTAGGGAATGCCAATCCAGAAAAATATCTCATACAGATAATGCTTTTATAATTACAGCAATATCTGCATCAGAATTCATCTAGCGGTGAAAGGTAAATTAATGCATAGATTGATATTAATAATTACATTTCAAACAAGTTTCAATCATTTTAAATGTTTTTCTTATCTTAAAAGTAAAAAGTACCATCATATGCAAGCTCGACACCAAAAGTAAACAAACGCCATCTTGAAACGAAGAAACCGGATGGCAGGAAACCTGTTTGGCGCTCAAAGCCGGTCGATGTAGCCATTATCTACTTTCTCGCCAACCTGTACTTTTGAGGGGTGTAATAGATCGGTACCCGAATTGCTCATCTTAAAATTTAAGCGAAATATAATTTGTTTAGTAAAATAATTCTTTATTTTTATTCGCACTATAAAAATAAATTAGGTCTATTGTTCTGATATGAAATCATTAAAAGAAGAAAATGGATGCAAACTGGTAATTTTGGACTCTCAACAAAAAGGGGTAAAAGTAAAACAAATATTTTCAAATGCTGTGCGAAGTTTTTTCTTCTGTTTCCCCTTTGAGTCCAATGACAACATATGTATTAATGATATATATGATAACATACATCACGGTGATTACGGAGACAAAAATCTACAACTTATTTTTGATTCCTTTCTGTGGGCTTTTTTTATGCCTACACTTCCGGGTTAGAAAGACGAGCATTGTCTGCCGTCCGTTTCTTGAACGCTGCGTGCTGGAAGTACCAGAATAAATACAGCTTGTCACACGAGAACGTCTGCGTTCATTGCCGCGTTCATTGTCTGCGTTCATTTGGATTGCTTGTCACACGAGAACGCGAACGTTCTCGTGTGACAAGCAATCCAAATGCTTGGCGACATTTTGGTGTAAAAATATAAATTTGGTGATAAATCGGCAAATTGGCGCGATTTTTAGGCGTAATTAGTAAAAAATATTAAAAATCGTAAAGAAATCGATTACGCGCGTAAAATCGTAAAATAAGAGAATTTTCGTAAAAATTACGAAAAATTCGTAAAAGTTGGCAGGTATGCATCATAAGCCTCAGGGGAAGTTCTTTGGTCCAACAGACTGTCGGTTATCATCATGATCAGAGTGATATGATAGTTGACAACAGTGGATCAGAAATATCACACATAACCATCGCAGAGACTTAAGATATCTCAGACTGGCAACTGCTCGAGAGGATCATACAGTCAGGAAAGAAGCCATATACATGACAATGGGATTGTTATCAGCCATTCTAGGGTGTGTCCATTCTCTATGCATCCTGTATCAAGGGATATGATTGGCAGAAAAGTAGGATTAGGTATCAACATCCATTAAGGAGCCTACCACTGACCCTTCAACATAGGTAGAGCTGTGTGGATTGGTGCCGAGCTCAGTTAGACTGGACAGTGTCTGGTTGGAGGCATGTAATCTTTAGCAATAAATCCTGCTTCTCTCTGTGCAGATGACTGCTGTCAGTTATCATGATGGTCAGAGTGATATGATAGTTGACAACGGTGGATCAGAAATATCACACATAACCATCGCAGAGACTTAAGATATCTCAGACTGGCGACTGCTCGAGAGGATCATACAGTCAGGAAAGAAGCCATATACACGACAATGGGATTGCTATCAGTCATTCTAGGGTGTGTCCATTCTCCATGCATCCTGTATCAAGGGATATGATTGGCAGAAAAGTAGGATTAGGTGTCAACATCCATTAAGGAGCCTACCACTGACCCCTCAACATAGGTAGAGCTGTGTGGATTGGTGCCGAGCTCAGTTAGACTGGACAGTGTCTGGTTGGAGGCATGTAATCTTTAGCAATAAATCCTGCTTCTCTCTGTGCAGATGACTGCTATGTATGTGCACATCCGACCTACCACAAGATGTAAGGTATCTGTTTGGATGGCCGGATCAATGTCACCAAATTTAGACCGAAATCCTGTGGGGATGGCATCCATAGGGACCGTACCCTTCTTCCCCTACCACCAATCTCTCAGGAAAACTTATGGACCTATATATTTAACGTGCCTGTACTCAACATGAACAGTTTGGGCAGAGTCGGGATCATCCAGGTCATCCGAGTGCAATCATTGTGCCTTAACCATTGGGCTGTCCCACTCCCACTGCATATATATGTGGAAGAGGACTAGCCAGCATTACGATCCTGCATTTGTTATCGAATGGCACATGACCATCACAATCACATTTGGTGTGACTGTCTGAGAAATTATCTTGTGAGACAACCAATCTCTAGTGCTGCAAGCTAATTTGACAGCTCAGTTGTTTGTCAATTATATTATGCAGTAGATTGTTCCACCTGTAACGCCAGAAATGTAAAGTATTAAATATTTGGAAGGATTAAAATGATGGAACCAGGAGTGCGGACGGATTATTCCCACGCTAAGCAGGTGGGCGATAGTATACAGGTGGCCCCATATCTTACATACCACGCTAAGCCGTTTGGCGGCAACCGAGACGGCGACCCCATGTCTACGGATTAGCCCTCAGCTCTACATTCCAACACGTGGACCGCCGACCGAAAAAGGGATATAAGGAGAGTTGCTCGAAGTGAGAGTCAGAATTGGTCAAGGCAGGCTGTTGGAGTTGGACTAGTGAAGAGTAAGCGGCGGTAGCAGTGTTAAGAGTTGTGTGTGCGTCTCTGATATAGGAATTCGAAGGAGAGCTCATGTTCATCTGGTATTGCAAGTGTAAAGTGTGACAAAGCATCGGTGTAACCCAAGTTATATGAAAGAAGATCAGGTACCGTACAATTAACTATATGAGGATAACCTTTTTGTCTAAATTTGTGTTATTAAGGAAAGCTAATTAATGCATCCCACCACGTGCTCCAACCAAATATCAATTCATCTGGCATTACACCCCCCGAACTACCCTTGAGATGTATTCCACTATTGTGATACTATTTTAATTTGTAAACTAAAGAGTGTAAATTAAGTATGTGATAAATAAATGTTTGTTCCTTTACTATTAACCTTATTTTTTAGTTTGTAAACTTAGTATCCCGTTAAGCACAAAAATGGGTGGGTTTTGCGGCCACCAACGCAATGTACACAGCAGTAAGTTTTAGAACAGATTACATGTATAATTTAATAAACAGAATTAATAATCGGCACACCACCTATGATGCCAATTTGCCCAGGTTCCATTTACCAACAAGACAATGCTTGCCCACATACTGCACAACTTTCTCAACAATGCTTTTGAGGATTTAATATCCCCTCATGACCATCTGGATTCTCAGACCTATCATCAATAGAATACATCTGGAACATGCTGGGACAGCAATTACAGCCTTCTTATAATACCACTGAATTAATTGACAAATTCCAATATTTGTGCAGGAGAATCTTCCGTAGACAGACATAAGCAACTTAATTCTATACTGCACTGAATATCAGTTTGTATAGCTTCTAAGTTGAGGATTTACCACATACTAAAATGTCATCTTGTTGACACTTGTTAATAAAATATTTTCCCCCCAAATTCTAATCATTTACATATCTCCTCAAACAATACCTACATGCTGAGTTTCACGGTTAAAGCTCAATTTCTTATGGGTGCATATATTTTTTTGCAACAGAGTGTATTCGTTTATGCAATAATAAAATAATAAGCATTCACTCTTACATAGTTAGGCATAATTTATAACCTTTAAGCTGCACATGTTGAGATTGTGATATCATCATATTCATTATTCCATACTAGCATGTGGTTGGATGTTTCTGGAGGAGGGAGGTCTAACTTTAGTGTTCTTTTCGGAATAAGCTTGTGAATGTACATGTTATAGCTCGATATGTTATTTTTCTTATTATTCATATTCTGTTGTTTCTTTTTAATGAATTTTATATAGTCTCTTTTTACATAAATTTTGAATTTCGATTTCCAAATAACAAACTTGTGAAAAACTAGGAAAGCCATTATATTGTTAGATTGCATGGCAAAAATATGAGAAGTTGAAAAGCTGAAAATTTTAAAACTGGTAATTTCGAAAGCAGAGAACAATTGAATAAAAATATTCTCTCATGCTTACTGCAGCACTATGAAACCATTGTTTTGTGGGTGCTATTTTCACAAGTAAATCAGAGGCAATCATATACCAGAACATCTTTGACAAAACCTACTGGACGAACTCATACAGCTACCTGAACAGACTGTGTGATTATCTTTCATTATCAACAATGCCGTCATAACTATGTGATTTGGTTGGCTGTGATAGTTCGTAGTTCACACATCTGCCGATGCTTCTTACTTTTTTTTTTATTCGGCTTATATACAGGTTTACAGTTTTAATCAAATTTCTTACATTATAATTAAGTATTCAACTTGGCTTATATACTGATTGGATTATATTCAGAAATATACAGTAGTTACTGGGATACAACAAATAGTTATTTGGCCAAATACTGAATTTATTATCTGAAAGAGGGCCCCAATCAGCAAATCACATGCAATCCTTTTGCATGTCCCATTAAAATATGTATTAATTACTTTTAAAAGTATACTTTAAGAAGCATACTGTATGGTTTAAAATAGACAATTAACAGTTATCAGAAAATTCGGTACTTATCGGTTATAGGGACCATGGGTTACCGATTGCTTTTCCGAGTTGTTGCCAACACGAACGTTGGTGATAAAATCCAATACGAGAAATTCACTACAAACACAATGATTACAATTTAATATATAATTGGGTTTGACCAACTTTACTTAACAAAAAAATATTGTGTTACATTGAAATTTGTGGCGGCCAAAACTCAGCTAACATGAAGCCAAACAAGGCAATACGTAGTGACCACGACAAATTCTGGTTTACTGGTTGATGATATTATAAATAGGTGGTGCTGTTTTCATATTTCATGGCTTACACTGGCTTTTAACATTTGAAAGT
Organism: Amaurobius ferox; assembly: GCA_951213105.1. Classification (NCBI taxonomy): domain Eukaryota; kingdom Metazoa; phylum Arthropoda; class Arachnida; order Araneae; family Amaurobiidae; genus Amaurobius; species Amaurobius ferox. Next base: position 52,526,984 of record OX578155.1, on the reverse strand, counting down.
AAACCATCAGTATAACTTCATGGATCCTGAAACCAGGACTCATACGCAGACCATAGAGACTCTGGGGATCTGCGAAATGGCGCAACAAAAAGCATAGAGGCACTGCGAGACAGCACTTGGACTCATATGCCGCAGAATTTATGTGGTGAAGCATTACCAGTAGTGATAAATTTAATGACATTTTATCGGCAATAGCTGAGTTTGGGCAACCACAAATTTCAATGTAGCAGAATATGTTTACTTTCCTTATATACATAATGTATAAGGAAAGTATTGTGACAGGGTCGAAAATTCGAATTCGAGTTTTTGACGGGAGAGCACGTTTCAAGTATCCCTGATCACGAATCAAACACTTTTGAAGCGATGTCTGTGTGTGTGTCAGTGAGTCTGTGGAGACGATAACTGATGAACGAATGGACCGATTCAGACGAAATTTGGTACAAAAATCACAATCCTTAAACACTGGAAGCCTATTTTTTTTTTATACGCAATCGAATGTTCAGAACTCCCCTAAATTTGAGTGAAATTTTGAAAAAATCGTCAAAAAATCAAAACCACTAATAAAGTTATGCAAATAGACATTTCTTATGTAAATTTTCATTCGAAAACGATTGACATAAATTTTAGGACGCTAACATGAACGGTTCTTGAGATATTGCACATTTAAAAAAAAAAAAAAATTATCGAAAAGTCATATAAAATAAAAAATATTATTTCCTATTGAGAAATATGTTCACTTTTCATATGTAATACCATGCGATAAATTGGGTGACATCATTCTCGTGGATCTAGCTCGTTCCATTTATGAAAAAAGATACTTTGAGTAATACTTTTGTATTTGAACGGTAATAGTCATTTATCTGCTGTAAGAACAACTTATTTCTTCATCCATAACGCTTGGCGAGATTTTGGCGGAATGTCGCCAACTTGGTGACTTTTTAAAATGCTGCCAAATTAATGAAAATCTCGCCAAATTTATAAAAATGATGCTAAATCAATGAAAATGACGACTAATTGTCAAAAATTCAATATCTTGGAAAGAATATAAGTATCTACTATAAGAAAAACCTATTTTTTTTACTGTAAAAGTAGTAAATTTATTACATTATATAAGGAAAGTTATGTGTTGCCCACATCAGATTTTTTTGTTAAGTAAAGTTGATCAAACCCTATTATATATTAAATTGTAATCATTGTGTTTGTAGTGAACTTCTTGTATCTGATTATATTGCCAATGTACGTGTTAACGACAACTCGGGAAAAGTAGTCACTAACTCATGGTCCCTATAACTGATAAGTAGTACCGAAATTTCAATTACATGTAAATAAACGATATAAATATAATTTGTAAAATATTCTTAAAGTTACAACTCTCATTTCTTTTTAAAAAGCTATTTATAATGTCTTTATTTGATAATTACTGAAAATTTAATGAAAAAAATACAACTTAAAATTATCTTAAGGTTAAAATGAAACTGATATTTTTTTATTTAGCCTTTTGCTGTGAGGATTATACAATAATGTCTGATCACATGGCTAAATATAGATTAAACATTGAAATAAATTTTCAATAGCATTGATAGCTAAAACACCTGACCTCAATCTATCTAGTTCAGAAGTAGATTTTAAATGGAACTAGAGAAAGACGAAAACATTCATATATGGTTGTAGTTTTGAGGGGTCAAGTCTTTACATCTGTGCTTAAAACAAGTGTAGACAACAAAGGGTAATCATTATTAAACTTCTAAAGTTTTCCTTATTACTTGAAGTGATTTTATTTAGATAAATACAATTTAATAAGATTGAAAGGTCCATACTCCTAAAGGTGTACACTCCTAAAATCTTAAATTTGGAAAAAAAATATATATTAATTTTTCTTTTTATGAAAAATTCAATAGTATTAACACTAGTATATTAATAAATTGCACGTGAATAATGTTTTAATTTGAAACTTGGAACATATGTTCCTACAAGATAAAGCCAGGCACGTATTCATAGAGGGGGTCCGGTGGGTATAATGGATATTCCCATTAATATATAATGGAAATTCCCATTGTGTGATAATGGAAATTCCCATTGTGTATATTTTATTTTATCGCCCTGATAACAGTACTACAATCAACATCTTATCACTAAAATGAGTGAGTTACAAGAAATTTAACACTTTCTATCAGGGTTGGCATGGTTTAAACCATTGGTTTAAACCATCTGGTTTAAACCAATTGGTTTTTTCTCAAAGAAACCAATTGTTTTTATTTAAGAATAATTTATAATTAGATTTTTTAAATTATTTGATGTTTTAAATAACTTCTACTTTTAACAACTGAACAACTCAACTCATTTCAGCAGCAAGTTGCATCAGTCAGTTCACAGACTAATATTATACAGACCTGCCACTCTCGATAGTTTCGTTTTCACAGCGGCCATTAAAAATAGACCAAAACGAGGGTTGGCGAGCTCTTGGTGATGGTCTGGTTTGGGTCCAAGACGATTTTCAATGTTATAACCTTATTTCGCTCGACGAAAACTTAGAACCACAGACTAGCGTGGTTTGAGTAACGTGAAAAAGGATAATTTGCTAAGTGTTTAGATCATTTCATAGAAATTGATTGCCAAAAGAAAACTGGTTGCGTTACAGGATATGTAATTTATTTTTATTAAAATTGAAATAATTTTAGTTATCACCACTTCGTCCTATATACGTGTTCATTATATAAAAGTATACACGTGTTCATATAAGTGTACATGTGTTCATCATACGAAATTAATGCTGTGTTATTACTGCCGATTAGACTAAATTCTAAGAGGTAGTGGTATAGTTAGTTAAAAAGTATTTTCCGTATTTTTATAAAATGTGAAATAATTGATACTTGGATAGCTTTTTCTTAGTTGAATTGTGATATTGTATGTGTATATATTTATGTAAAATTTTTATTAAGTGCCTTATGGTGGAAAATTCACCCCACCCTCGGGTAATTAATGATTGAGTTCCACAACTTCGATAGTGCATTTATGTAAATTTGATATTTACTATATGAATATTTTTATATTTAAAAAAAAAGTCTATTATCAGTATCCCAGAACAAATTAAGGATCAAGTAATTTAACGATCAACACGCTAGTATACCTTTTAGACTGAAAATATTATATAATATTTCAGTCTTTTGAGTATGTTAGCTTGTAATTTTTTGTGCATTATGTTTTATAGTGAGACAATGCAATGCATTTATTTTTTAATCCATTTTATGATTATTTGAATTAAATATATATATATATAACTATGTTTATTTAAATTTACTTAAACTAATGAATATATTTATGTTGCAGATTAATGTATTTTTAAATCCTGATCATTTTTATAGTTTCAAAAATTATAAAAGTACAGTCCTCAACATTTTGTTCCCCTCCTGTTTAAAAAAAAAAAAATCGCCAAGCGAGCGATAACGCGCCAAATCTGGCAGACGTATTTTGTTTACGTCGTAGTTCAGTTGGTCTAACTCACGATCTCTAGTGTCTATGCGACATCCCATGTTAAAAATGTTGCCATAGGGTCCTATGGGAGTGAACCTTCTGAATATAGTATTCTGTGAGTCAGTTCATAGTTACATCATATTTGCTCTTGTGTTTGTGTAGAAGTAGAATGGGATAAAAGTTAGCATTTGAGAACAAAAAATGTCTAACTCTGGTGGCAGAAGAAAAGATTTAATTTGGTTATATTTTGATGAGGTAAAAAATTATAAAAGGAAAGGCTGCAGGGCTAAATGTAAAAAATGTAAACAAGAAATGGAAGGCCAAGTGCTCAGAATGAAGAAACATGTGGGAACATGTAGTAATCTTGATCCTCATTCAGTTAATGAATCTATTGGTAAGTAATTATTTTATTATTATTAATACTTCTATTATTAACTGTAAAAGTAATTTTTTTGAAAAGTTAAATGTTTTTTAAATCAAAAATACTTGTGAAATTACAAGTAATGCATATTGAGAACAAGAACATTTTTCATGTACACACATTCGAAGAATGTTTGTTTCTCTTCATTCAATCAAATGATTATATTCTTATCAAAATTGTTATATTACTTGTAAATTCTATTTGGTTGAAAAGATAATAAATCAATACTAATATTAATTAATTTTATTATCTGTTTTTTAATTAAAAAAAAGTTTTATTCAAAATGAAAAATATCAAGTTAATTTTAGCCTAAGTATTAAATAAATATTAAAAATAAACACATAAATAAAACAGTGTTTAATTCACAAAATGAAGAAAAAAATAAAGTTCACAAAATGAAGAAAAAAATAAAGTTTAATATTGAATTATGTGATTAAAGTTGATATATAATATGTGTTCTATGTCATTAAGCCCCTTCTTAATTTTATGCAGATGGTGACGATGGTGTATCAGCCTCACTTTCCAGTGCTTCAAATTCTTTGGATTCATCAATGACACAACCAGAACCAACTACAAGTGAAATCAACTCTCAAAAAAGGAAAAGAGAAGATAAAACTCTGGACTATTTTGTGAGTAAATCAACACCAGCTCAAAAACAAATGTTTCATGAACAAATTGCCAAGTTTATTTATGCTACAAATACAGCATTCAACGCTGTGGAACATCCAGAGTTCATTAAAAAGGCTCAGAATTTTCGCCCAGAATATTTTCCACCATCAATTCAAGGAAACAAATTGCTTGCGATTTATTAGAGAACACCTACACAAGGAAAAAGAAAAATGTGCAGAAATATTAAAAGACGAAATTGTTATATTAGGATTAGATGGATGGTCAAACATTCACAATGAACTGGTGATTTGTGTTACTTTAACAACAAAAGATGGGAACACATATTTAGCTGATACTATTGACACTTCGGGCACTGCTCATACAAGTGAAAATTTATATGACATTGCTGTTATAACTATAAAAAAGTGCCAATCAGAATTTCAGTGTTCAGTATGTTCAGTAGTGACAGACAATACCGGAAATGTTGAAAAAATGAGAAAAATGTTTGATGAGAGTGAGGATAAGGAATTCAGAGTTAGTACTTACGGATATGCTGCTCATATTTTTAATTTACTGGCTGGTGATATAAGTTATCCAAATGTAAAAGAACAAATTTTGCATGTGATTAAGTATTTTAGGAATAACCATTTTGCAGATGCAAGCTTTAGAAAAGTTGTAAATGCACCAAAGTTAATATTGCCATTTGAAGTTCGCTGGAATTCCTTTGCTGACGCCTTGGAGAGGTATCTAAAATCATGGCCATTGGTACTAAATATATGTGAAAGCAATAAAGACGAGATTGATAAAAATATTCAAAATTTAATTTCAAACATTTCATTAAAAAGAAATGCAGAAGATTTCTTGCAACAATTAAAACCAATTAGTGTAGCTCTGGACAGGGCGCAGAGAGAAAATTGTTCAATTGGAGAGACTGTTTTTATTTTTTAAAAATTAAAAAAGCAGATGCATGATAAGAAATTCCACAAAGATGTACTGAAAAAATTAGATAATCATTATAAAATGGCAATAACACCAGCTCATCTTCTTGCTTTTCTGTTACACCCAAAAGCTGTAGATAAAGATGATCACGAATTATCAGCAGATGAAAAAAAATTGGCATTGGAATATGCTAAGAAAAAGTTTCCTAAAAATAATTTATTAACTCTGATATTGAAATTTTGTGCCAAAGGTTTTCCATTCCAAAGATATCTTTTTCAAAAGGAATTTATTGAAAATGTAACAGTTATAGAATGGTGGCGAATGCAAGAAAATGATATAAAATGTTTAATGCTGATGTGAAGGAAGTTGAAGTAATTCTTACTCCAAAAGCAACTACAGCGAATGTCGTGTCGAGATAATTTTTTTTTCTTTTGGAGTTGTACAATCAAAATTGCGTAACAGACTGGGTTTAGAAAAAGCTGCAAAACTTGTTATTTTGTTCAAAATGTTAAATCCTAAATTTGCTTTTAATTTTTAAATGGAATAAAGAAATAAGAATCTAGTTTTCTTTCTATTATTTAAGAAAATAATTCTCTAAATGAAATATCTACATTATTAGTATTTTAAACAACTTATCACCATTACTGATGAATCTAAGAGCAATATTCCATGTATTATGTAGTAAACAATTACTATTGTATTATATTGTATTTGTATACATTGAATTTAAAAAATAGTATCTTTAAATTATTAAAATTTAATATGATTTGAATGTCTACATAAGAAGTAGCAACAATTGTTGTTTATTTACTTAGTTTAAATTATTTTCAGAAGGAATATTAATTGTTATTTGAACATTAATTATTCTAGTTAAAGTCAAATTTTATTTATAAATATGTATACATGTAATTAGAAAAGGATTTTAAAAAAAACCCGGTTTAAACCAAAAAAACCTGGTTTAAACTTAAAAACCCATTTTTTTTTTTTCTCAAAAAAACCTGGTTTTTTGCCAACCCTGCTTTCTATTTTGGTCTTGGACCTCATTTTCTATATACTAATACAAATTTTCTTAAAGTTTAGTATATTTATCTATATATTTTTAATTTCTATACACACATACACATTACAATTTATAGATAAAGATTTGTCAAATGCCCCATCCATAATGCTCTATGAACTTGAATAATATTAAAAATACACAAGTGTCTAATTTGGCTGTTTTATTGGAATAGGTCTGATTTTGCAATGAAATTTAGAAATGCACTACATAATGTTGTTGTTGAGACCCAGACCGCCCGACCTACCAGAAAGGTGTAAGGTAACTGTTTGGACTGCCGCGAAGTGCCACCCAATTTAGACCGGAACCCAGTGGGGGAGGCCTCCACAGGGACCATACCCTCCTTCCCCTACCACCAACCTCTCGGAAGGACTTACGGACTCACATGTTTAACGTAATCATACTCCGCATGAACACGGCGACAGTTGTGGCAGCGTGCAAATCCAGTGTGCAGACCACCGGGCTACCGTGCCCGAAATGTGCCAACAGCACACGGTGTTCCCAGGTGGTCACCCACCCAAGTACTAACTGTGCCCGATGCTGTCTGACTTCGGTGATCTAACGAGAACCGGTGTTTTCAGCATGGTACAGTCATTGGCGACACTACATAATGTGTATAACATGACAAAAAAGGTCATAAATATCTAAAAATTCAGACATATTTTATTATTAAATTTATGTTAAAAAGAATATGCAACCATTTCAATAGGTAGCATGATCTGCTCTTGAAATATAATACATTTAGTAAGTTGTAAAATTTAAAAATTCCTAATATTTTTTTAACCTCCACAAAGAAATGCTCATACATAAAAATCAATGAAATGCATTATCCGATTAATTTGGGGCATGTCCGTTTGATTGCCTAACATAATCATTGTTAGATTGAAGTGAGAAAGTCATATCATATAGTCAAAATCCATGAATTTCATTAGAGAATCATCACATCACTTTTCTCCCTACAATCTAACTATGAACAGATTGAGGAGTCAAACAAACATACCCTAATAATCAATCAGAAGATAAAAAAAAACCAAGAACAAAACGTTTTTAAAAAATGAAAGGTCTTTTATTTAACATCCTGAAAGACTTACAAAAATTTGTTAAAAACAGCCAGAGCGCTTTCGGACGTATATACGCCCTTCATCAGTGGCTACATGAGTAGTAAAAGCATGGAATGTTTATATATATAGAGACCATTTTAAAACAAATTTGCATAAAATATAAAATGGTAAATAAACTTACTAAAATAATACAAGAACTATACACTGAAATTACACAATAAGTTTAAACGCTTACGAATTTTAATTATTACAAGAAAAGAACTAATACAGATTTTAGAAAAACGTCAAGCATGATATTCCTGAGAATGACATCACAAAAAACTTGAGATTTGAATTGCATAGAGTTGAGAATGAGTCGTCAAGCATAACTTAAAATTTGAACAGGATCAAAATTACAAATTGATTCATGGTAATCATGGTAATTTGATCCTGTTCAAATTTTAAATTATGCTTGGCGACTCATTCTGAACTCTATGCAATTCAAATCTCTTAAAAGTTTTTTGTGACGTTATTCTCAGGAATATCATGCTTGACGTTTTTCTAAAATCTGTATTAGTTCTTTTCTTGTAATAGTTAAAATTCGTAAGCGTTTAAACTTATTGTGTAATTTCAGTGTATATTTCTTGACCATTTTCTATTTTATGCAAATTTGTTTTAAAATGGTATATATATAAACATTCGGGTTATATATATAAGCATTCCATGCTTTTACTACTCATGTAGCCACTGATGAAGGACATATATACGTCCGAAAGTGCTCTGGCTGTTTTTAACAAATTTTTGTACGTCTTTTATGATGTTAAATAAAAGATCTTTCGATTTTTAAAAACGTTTTGTTCTTGGTTTTTTCTATTGTATGCACACGTGGTGCCAATCTTGATTATTAATCAGAAGATAAATTAAGAGCCAAAATAAAATCATTCTTACTTAATAACAAAATACAAGATAGATCAAGTTTTTAAAAAATAAATTATTGAAAATAAGAAACAGAATTAAATAAATACACTTTATATGAAAATACATATGATAATTTTAAGAATGGCAGATTTTCAATAATTTTGAGAGCGGATGATATTTTAGAATGCCTTTAAGATAAATGAGATGCATTTGCAAATTTTGACAATATAAAAAAATTGCTAAATTGAATGTTGAAATATAGTACACATAAGCAAAGACAAAGCTGAAATAAAAAGAAAAGTGGAAGAGAAAAGGGGTATATGAAAATGATGCAATTAATTGTTTTGGCGAAAGACTCACAGTTCTCAATTTCCTGAATTCTGTCATGTAGTTTGACTGTGATTACTTCTCACTTATCTGCATTAGCAGGACTATGAAATTGGTACCTCAATCCAAACTCCTTTTTTTCTGTTATATGACTACAATATTTTTGCTTTCTACTGCCAGACTCTGATACTAACACAAATAGCAACTGAATTAATTAGTAATTTTTTTGCTTTCAACTGTCCAACTCGGATACCAACATAAATAGCAAATGCATTAATTAGTAATTTTGAGAAATCTTCTATTTTATGATTCATTCACCAAAAAGACTCTCATACTTTAGAAATGTTAAAAAAAATTATATATATTATATACTATATATACATATGCAGTTGATCCTGAGAATAGACCCCCCACTCGTTTTTCAAAGTACGATCCAGTGCCAAGTTAGCGTGATTCTTCAGGTTACAATTTCATTCCGTATACTTTGCGAATCTGGTAGCCCACGACTTTTGGTAACCAACGCACACCCAATCAGTGCGCGACTGTTTGGGAATCTGCATTTTAATAGTCAGTAAGTATTTAAATAGTATTCTATGTATTTCATCAGAATTTTTTCTAACGTTCTTTCTGGAACTTCTTTGGAATAAATCTTTCTCGATCGAATGTATTGAGCGTTATTTCTGGAACTGCTTTGGAATAAATATTTAAAACATTCCTCATAATTTATATACATTAACATTTTACGCAAATTTTCAGTAGATATGAAGAGTTTTGTAGATTTAATTGGATTGGAGTGTGAAATGTGTTCCAGTGTTGAATGTACGTGTATGTATGTTCAAGAAAACGTGTTCAGGTGTGGATGTATAAACATTTTTGGATTGCAGTGTGAAACGTGTTTTGTTACATAAAGGTTAGTTCTTTTATTTATTCGTTCTGTGTTTTGAAATTGTCTTGTATTTTCCAGTGTTTTTAAAATGGTTCTCCTAAGTATCGATTTTTCTTAAATTTTGTTAAAGTACAATCTTTTTTCTAAGTTCTGTTTTTTCTTAATTTTAGTTAGAGTATGAAGTATCGTGTTTTCTTAAATTTTGTTAAAGTACAATCTTTTTTCTAAGTATCGTTTTTTCTTTAATTTAATTTTTCAAATGTTTAGTTTTCCATGAATTGTTTATGTTTCATGAATGTTTTAGTTTGAATTGTTTATGTTCTGTTTCCATGAATTTTTGTAATAGTTTAAAATTTCTCAATCTTATCATTAGAATTCTTAAAAAACCAGTTGTGTACAAAAGAATGGAAAAAGAAATAGTATATTTTAATAGGAAAACTTCATAATTAAAATCGCCAAGAGAACCTACAAAGCACTCCAAAGGCATACTAAAAGTAAATTTTAGTGCAACAACACATTACAGCAAATTGTGGTAAATAGTACATTAAAAGTGAATTGTAGCATGCGCACATATCAGTCACATTTTTCGATACATTAACATTTTTATCATTAAAAAAATGCTAGACATGTTTACCTCAAACTATCTTTTAAAACATTTTATTGAAAATTTCAAAATTCTTATATAAAAAAGGCATTAAAATAATATACTGACGAACGAATTAATGCACTTAAAGTAGTAGCTACAAGTAGGTAATTATTTAACATTTGGAACCGGTAGATACGTACAAGTAAATGTAATTATGACTAAGTCATAAAAAGCAATGAAAATTTGATTATTTTATCATTAATACACACAAAATTACAATTTTTATAAAAGATGAATTTTGAAAATATAAAGTACTTACATTGTTTTCATTTGAACGTCGTTCCAATTTGCATTTATAATGTTCGAGATACTCTTTCAGTTTCGACATCTTACAAATGTTAAATAAAATAAATAATCGTAGATATTTACATTGGAGAGATTTAAAATTTGACAATTGAGCTGATGTTCAGTTTCCAAATATTCATATTTCCAGATCTCTCTCGTAACTGGAGATCCATAAACATCAAACGCAAGTCGGTGACGCAAGATAGAAGATTTGCTTCTTCTCTTTTCTTCTTGTAGCTGCAGAGTTTGATTCCCAGAACAAAATTCGCAGCCCTTATGAAAATTTTATATATAAAATATTGTATCTTAAATGCCTAAAGCAACTTTTTATTTTTCTACATTTTGTCCTGCAATTAAAAACGAGATTGGTTGTATTTGTATGCAAGGTCGTGCTCTTTATGGAGGCATCATGAAAGAGAGAGGACACATATATTGAGACTAGGTTCCGGCAGAAAGTATAGGCGGGGCTAGGTGCAGGGACAATGTAATACGTACCATCCAAACGTCACTTCCTTTATACCTCCTTGGCACTCAGATTTCAAACGGGATCGACAGCTCTGTTCTGGACGAAACTCTATGAAGGGATCGACAGATTTCAAACGGGATGATGAAAAGATGGATGAAATCCTCAACCTCGTCAGAGGATTTATCAGTATGTTCAACCTAGACGATATAAAATATCTGTTGATGCAGCTCGCTGAGTTAATTAAAAAAAAGAGCGATCCAATGCAAATGGTCTTTGAAGCTTTTAAATTAATCGCGGAATTTAATAAAAACAGTGAGAAACAGACCCGCCATGATTAGGTCCCAAAAAGAAAGTTTTAAAATAATATTTTGGAATGCGAACGGCACATCTCCAAGAATAAATGAACTTAGGAGCTACGTAAATGAAAAGATGTAGATGCCCTGCTAATCCAGGAAACTAAAGTTAGAGGAAACAAAAAACTAAATATAGCAAATTATAATAGCTATCATACCCTTAGCTCAAATATAACTGCTAGAAATCCCCATGGAGGAACAGCAATATATATTAAAAGTAATATTCCCCACGAGGAAATAAACAACATAAATCTCCAAGGAATAGAAAATACTAGTATAAAAATTAAAATAAATAATGTAAACCCATTTATCCTAACTTCAATATATGTCAAAAACATGAGTGGTATAAATGTAGCTGCGCAGCTGGAACTGCTTTTCTCGCGATATCCAAACACAATACTCGCGGGCGACTTCAATGCACACCACCGAGCGTGGGGCAGCAGGAGAGCCAACACACGCGGTACACAGATACATAGATTGCTAAACACAACAAACACTGACATCATTGCACCGTCGAGACCAACCTGCTTCTCAGGTGCCAATGGCTCATTCATAGACTTTGTCCTAACGAGAAACATAGAATACGCTCACACAATTAATACCCTGGATGAATTCGACTCGGATCATCTACCGGTATTGGTGACATTCGATTTGAACACTCCCCTTCCAGCCTCTCTGGGACAAGAGAGGGTGAACTGGAACGTATTCAAAAGAGCACTTTTCGAGCCGCACTTAGAAGTACCCAACATTATGAGCACGGCGGATATTGACTCTGCCACGCACACACTCACAACAGAAATCAGGAGAGCTATTGCATCTGCCACAACACATCGTGAGTCCTCAAAAATGCCAACACTTTCCCACCATGTCAAACAGTTAGTTAAACAGAGAAATAGAATGTGTAAGACATGGCAGGCTAACAGAGACCCTACCCTTAAAAGGGAGCTTAATAGACTCACGTGTAAAGTCAGTGAAAAAATTGTCGCAGAAAAGCAGCAACAGTATAAACAATTAATCGAATCCCTTAGCCAGGAAGACGTATCGCTCTGGCAATTCGCTAAAAGACTCAGAAAACCTCAAATTAAACTCCCGCCACTAATAGATGGCGCTAATATCGCGTACTCAGACGAAGAAAAGGCAGAGGCGCTTGCTAGGCATTACGAAAAGCAATTTGAACCAAACCACGATCTAATGTGTCAGGACACCCTAAGAATGATTAGACAAACTCTAAACAATTTCAGGAATTCCCCGGTCACGGCTGAGATTAACCCAGCCACCCCGCAAGAGATAGTAGATTATCAAAAACCGTAAAAGCCCAGGGCACGACAAAATCAGGAATATCGCGGTAAAAAACCTACCCTTAAATATAATCTTTTACTTGATCATCTTAATAAATAAAATACTAGAACTAAATTATTTCCCCAAAGAATGGAAGGAAGCGATAATTATAGCGATCCATAAACCTGGTGAGGATGCCTCAATTCCAGTCAACTACAGACCAATCAGTTTGTTACCGACACTTAGTAAAATTACTGAGAAAATAATTCTTAAGAGACTGAACACGCACCTTAGTGAGAATGACATTATCATTCCGGAGCAGTTTGGATTTCGGCCAAAACACTCCACCACTCATCAATTGCTGAGAGTGGTAGAGTACATTTCTTCTGGTTTTAATAATAAGACACCCACAGCTGCGATTTTTCTTGACATCCAAAAAGCCTTTGATAAAGTGTGGCATTTTGGATTAGCTTACAAATTGATCACTCTAAAAGTCCCTGACGCACTTGTCAAACTTTTAATTTCATACCTAAATAACAGACACTTTCAAGTCAGAGTAAAAAATAATTTATCTACACCCAAGCTCATTAAAAGTAGTGTACCGCAAGGATCCATCCTGGGCCCGACACTCTTTAACGTATATCTAAATAACATTCCCAGGACCCCAGACACGGAGCTGGCACTCTATGCAGACGACAGCGCGATACTTGCAAAACACCCATACGTCTCAGTAATGCACAGACAGCTACAACAACAATTAGACATACTCCAAACATGGCTGGAAAAATGGCGAATAAAATTAAATCCTAATAAATGTCATTGGATTTATTTCTCTAGAAAACGTAAACCTCCGCCTTCTCTGTACATAAACAACCATGCCCTAAAAGCGGAAAAATCTACTAAATACCTAGGTGTAACGATAGACTCCCACCTAACTTGGAAACTACACGTAACGAACATAATCAAAAAAGCGTATATAACCATAGGAGCCTTATACCCAATGATAGGAAACGGAAATCTAAGTTATCAAAATAAACTCCTAATTTATAAATCGGTCATCCGCCCGGGAATGCTGTATGCAGCACCCGTATGGGTATATGCCTGTAAAACTACCATAGACTTATTAGAGACAAGACAAAACAAAACCCTAAGGATTATAAGGAAAGCCCCTAGATACTTAAGAAACTCGGTAATTAGGAAAGACTTCAAAATAAAATCTGTTAGAGCCAAAATCAAAAAGCTAGCGCTTAAATTCTACAAAAATCTGCCATCTGTCCCAAATGAACTATTATTTAATCTGCATGACTATGATCATCGCAAGGCTAAATCTCGTAAGAGACCCCGCTCGGTACTTAACTTTGATATTCGGTACTAGGAACGTCCCACCTCAATCAGTTGATATTAAAGAAAACTCGCGATCTTTGGTTTTCTACAAAATGTTTTAAATCCTAAACTGCTAAAATGCTAAGTAACCCTCAGATCTGCATCAACCCCCCAAACTGCTTAAACTCTTAATGTGCAACAAACTGCCACACTAGGAGCTAGGACAAATAATAAAACAGTAAATCAAAAACCTCGAACCTCCAACTATGGACCAATGAAATAATGTCACAGTATGAAGATAAGAACCACACCTAGAGACTGGAGATTAAAGGCGCTTCGCGCCTGGTGCTCTGTTCTGGACGAAACTCTATTTGGGATCGACTTGAGTCAAGTGCGTTTGAAAGCATGGGATTGTGAAAAGACGAGTGGATAAAAGAACAGAGTTCCAAATGACGTCAGAAAATCTTCAACGAATGAAAATTCAGTAGTTTTGACGACGTTTCTTTTCTAACAATGTTTTGCGCAGTGTGCTGGTAATGTAATAATCTACCAGATTAATACATGTTTCTAAAATGTTTGAAAACTTTCAGAAAGATCTTATGTAGTTTTTGAGAAAATTGACTTATAAGAAATTATGAAAGAACATCTTTATTTCCGTTGACTTACAGAACCGTTTACATCTATAAAACAGTGTAAAATCAGTTGTTATTCTCGTGCTAGCTCTTGAGACTATTGCACGTGGTGACCTTTAGTGCTAGCCTGGGTATAATTGTACCAAGTTTTGGTAGAATATATCGGGCTAAGCTAATCAAGATGTTTTCGCCGGAGGAAAAAGAGAAATTACTGCTAATTAGAGATTTATTTGTTAAAAGCTTTGGAAAACAGAGGAGGAGGTACAGGAGAAACTAGAGGAATATAATTGGATTTCAAAGGAAAGTGTACAAACTGAGGGACGACAGGAGATAGCCGAGATGCCTAGACCTAAAGACAAGAAAGCCAACGACAGTAAGGAGATGCCCCAAGGCAAAGAGGAGGACGTGAAAGGCAGACAGACCAAGAGTAAGGAAAAAAATCTTTTCGAAAGGCGCAGGAAGGACAAGGAAAAAAAGACTCTCAGCTGGGCAGATGCCATGGAGATCGATGAGGAGGAAAAGAAAAAAAGAAAAGACTTGGACGGAGCAGCACGTGCTGAGAAGCTGGTGCGACAGGCGCACAAGACTCCTGAGTACTTCACATCCTTCGCTGCCAGATGCGAAGCAAGCCTTGGATATACCTCTGAGACACCCAAAAATGAAGCCTTCGATATCCACAGACACTGTGAGATCTATGACTGGGCCAAGAGACACCTGGATGCCGAAATCGCCATCGAGGAAGCCGAGGACATCGACAAGGCGGCACAAATCAAAGAGATATTGGTAAGCATAACTTCTGATGCTATCTTGCTAGCGGATACCCCTACCCCTGAGAACCTTTTGGTTAGGAAATCCTATCAGGCTACGGTTTATGTCATTAAAACATGGAATAGCTTATCTGAGGATTTTTTGTATAGTCAATACAAAACCAAAATCGCGAAATCTTTCAAACTAAATTTTGAGCTCCCGCGCAGGAAGCCTACTGACGAGATTACGACTGCTGAGTTAGCTGAGGTCATGTCACGAGAGGCTGCATCTATTAAGGACTTCCCTCTACTTAAAAAGAAATTCATGCCACTTGATAATCAGGAAGAAGAGAATGGAAATAATGACCCAAAACCTAACTCCAAAATTTCTTCCTTCTATGTTGACTCCGCGAGTAATTGGGGAACCCTCATAGAAGAATTAAACAAAACTTTAGGCACTAAAATTGAAGGATTACTGATGGGGAGGGTGATTAGTTTCACTCCTGGATCTGTTGAAGATTACAAGAGCGTATAGACTCACCTGACTCAGAATAAAATCCCTTTTAGCTCAAAACGAAAGACCAAAGAAAGTAGTGATAAAAGGGCTACCAACCAACACTGCATAGACTCTATTAAAGAGGCTATATCCCGTGAAGGATTCAGGATTGTTAGGAGTTCACAGCTTAGAAATCGTCGTGATAGGTCACCTCTTCCCATCTTCTTGGTCTGCCTAGAGCCGGCTGAGGGGTGGGAAAAAAGTTACAACCTCACCTCCATTCTCTACATGAGAATCGTAGTACAAGCCTTCAAATCAAAAGGAGTAAAAATTTGTTACAATTGTCAGAATTACAACCATTCTTCGGATAATTGCTCGCTTCCCGCCAGGTGTTTAAGATGCGGAGAAAACCATCAAACTCGCGAATGCCTTAAACCTAAGGACCTTCCGGCAAAGTGTGCTAATTGTGGTGGGGCCCACCCCGCCAACTTTAGGCTCTGCCCCAAAAACCCCTGGAACCGTAACAAGTTCCAGGAACCCAAAACCAAACCCCAAAACCTTCGTACCAATAAATCAGATAATTCAAACCTGAGCATGGAAAACTTTCCACAGCTCCCTAAATCACAAAATCTCGAAATTGTTACAGACAACGTGGCGATGGCGCGTGCCGAGACAAGAACGCCATGTTCTGAAGAGCACGTGGACCGCACGCACTCAGATGCCCAAAAATCTTCAAATCAAACCCCTAACCTCTTTCTAGAATTCATTAAATTCTTTAAAGAAATACAAGATTATGTCAATATCAATGATGTAAGGAACTTCTTAAATCAAATCACCAAAATAATCAAAGCAGACGTAGACCCGATGCAAAAGACCTTTAATATAATCACACTAATTGCAGATCAAAAAACCCCAAACTTTCCCCACAACTTAAACTAACTCTCCCTTGCAAGATAGGTTTTCGGAATTGTGTTCCAGTTCTCTTGACCAATAGGAAAAACAGATCCCGTTGCTCCGTCCACTGTGGGTGGTCCCTATTATCTGCACACCTGCAATCCAGCCAACTGATGTCAAAGCTTCAAGATACTCAACGCACACATCGAAGATACGGCACAACCTGCCAGGCGCTTCATAAATGACGAAACAACGTTGAGTTATTATTTTTCTTTGAGTTGAGTTGATAAATATCCAACGCACGTGATCTCCAACATCCTCCCCTCTTTACAATTTCGACAAAATTGTAAAATTACAACTTTAATCTTTTGGGAATCTTTATAATACGTTCTGATCTCGAAATTTCAGTTTCAGGTATGATTGAAGATGTAGGACAGTCATTGGATTCGTTTGGAATCTGAAAAGATTCGAAAGCAACGTCTGTTGTTGATGACGATATCTCTAATGGATATAGCCGTTAAAATGGTCTTATCCTTTCCCCGCTGGCTATCTTGACTTTTACTACTCTTGTATGTCCGTCAGGACCAGGATAAATCAAAGGGGCCATTTAATTCGTTTTTTATCTGTTGAAACTAGAACTACATCTCTTTCTCATGCGCAGATGCGTGCGCGGCGAGAAGATGATTTGCATGAAAAACCTGTTGGGAAAACGCAACGATTCGTTCACGAAGACGTCATTCAAAAATAAATTAAGATTCACGTTCACGAGAATCGGAATGTAAACAAAGCCGTTTTTCCAACAGTCCGGGATGCTTTCCATTATTTCACCACTCACCTCAAACCTTACATTACTCGTTTCAATTATCCTCTTTTCTTTTGGGATCAAAATCCTGTATCCTTTGATACCTGTGGTAGAACCAACTATGACTCCTTAACGAGCCCTCATATCCAATTTTTTTCGAGTTGTTTTGGTTTGCCAACATATGTACTAACAAAGATTCTGAGGTGAACTACAGCTGGTTTTCTACCACTGTGGAGTGTCGAGTTCTGTTTTTGCATTTGTGGCAGATCCGGTTGCATGTTCACAATATCGAAGCATTTCAGAATTTTCCCTCTTTCTGATTGGAAGGTAGAGAGTTTGTTCGGAGGAGTATATTTGGTGCAAGAGCACTAATATTGACGATATTTATATTTTCTTTGCCGAAATTTGTAGATGTAAAGCATCATGAATGGACTAGGCATGTAGATATACGGACATATTCTGTTATCTAACTGTGTTATAGATATTTCGTTAACTTTGTAGCCAATATTATAGATGTAAATATAGTACAGATATGTTTTATTGTTTACTATATTATGTATAATTTATGAGTTTTTATTATATTTACAATAGTTTTAAACCACTTAATTTTGAATGTACAAACAATAAAGAACAAAATAATTAATAGAAAAGAAATAAATATAGCCATCTTTGCTGTAACAAAATCTAAAAAGTATACCACAGAAAATTCGTTCTGCCATCCATCCAATTTAATTTAATTTCTTTTTTATATGATGTGTTCATTACATTTCAGAGTATGCATCTTAATTACATTTTAATACATTTCAACTAGGTATTTTGGCTGAACTTCCATAAATGCACCGAAGAATATTTTATCGCGAACACAGGTGATTCCTTGCCAAATATGGAAGTAGTGATATCTGAGTGGCATCGTGAAACGGGGTTAATTTTTCTGAATTGCCACCAATGCAGCAATTTCGAGACAAGTATGATCACTTTCTGAGTACTTGCAATGAAATGCAATATACTCACTTGTAATGAAATTGAAATGGCACTGATTATACTGATGATTATGTAGCTGGATGTCTCTTTAGCTTTATGATGATGATGATATATTTAAAACCATATACTGATTACTTGATTGAGTTTGATTATCAATATTCATTGATATTGAAATATTGTTTAAGATTGAAATATTGATAGAGGAAAAATGCATATATATATATATATATATATATATATACACCTGTCTCCCGATTTACACGGAAGATAGGTTCTGCACAAAACCGTCTAATTGAAATCTTGGATTTTGCTAAGTGAAATCGTGTAAAACGAAAATAACCCCAAAATGTGCATGATTCAGTCATTTATTTAAAGTAAAACAAAAGTAAGACATCTTAGAAAACTTAAAATTATACTTAGTTTATAAAACAACAAACATATGAATGTAGTAATATAACATATTTAATTTATGTTACATTAGGAACAAAGAACAAAGAAACAAAAAGATCCTTAAAAATTAATTATAAGTTTAATCACTGTCATCACTTTCATGTACTATCAGTCTTTTCTTTCTGATAGGTATGATGTCACTTTCATCACTTGAGCTTTCTTGATGCGATTCTGGCTCAATGGTTGACGAATTAGGCAAGATCTCGGGTTGACAAGACTTTGTCATGAAATCGGTAATTAACAATTGCGCAGGTTTTTTTGCTAAATCTTTATAGACCTCTTCATATTGATTCAAGCATTTACGAAGGTCTCGCTGGAATCGATGAGCTCGATCAACATTTGTGTCATATTGTAAGAAATGGTTGCCCAATTTTCTTCCCAAATCAAGTTCTACGCTTATGATTCTTGCTGTGAAAGCAACTGCTTCAGATTGCTCTTCATCAGAATCATTGTCTTCATCATGTTTGTTTGTTTCACGAATCATGTTAATTAAATCATCTTCATTCAATTCTTCATCAGCCATTATTTCTTCAATATCTGCCTGAGCTAAATCTTCAAGACCTTCTCCTCCTATACTATGGGCCAACTCAGTGATCTGAGAATATTCATGCTCTGTTGGTGATTTATCATTTCCACTTTCAACAACATCCGGCCATATTGCTTTCCAGCAGGCGCTGATCGTTGATTGCTTGATCCGAGTGTATGACAGTCCAACATGCTTAACACAATCTAAAATTGTAAATTTCTTCCAAGCATCCATCAGAGTAAAAGATTCATCATTTTCCATTTGTTCTAAGATATACCTGAAAGTTTGCTTGATGTACAGTGCTTTAAAAGTCGAAATTATCCCTTGATCTAACGGCTGTAATAAAGAAGTTGTATTCTTTGGTAAAAAAACAACTTTTACATTTTCGTGTTGTAAATCTGGAGGATGACCTGGCGCATTATCAATTAATAGAAGAGCCTTAAAAGGCAGTCCCATTTTAGTTAAATAATTTTTGACATCTGGAACAAAGAAGTTATGGAA
Organism: Amaurobius ferox; assembly: GCA_951213105.1. Lineage (NCBI taxonomy): Eukaryota > Metazoa > Arthropoda > Arachnida > Araneae > Amaurobiidae > Amaurobius > Amaurobius ferox. Next base: position 52,506,937 of record OX578155.1, on the reverse strand, counting down.
CCATTCATTGAAAGCTATGGCAGTGACCCATTCTTTTCTATTAGCCATCCAATAGATAGGGAGGTTTTTGATATTTATTCCTTTGAATGATCGTGGTGATTTTGATTTGTTAATCACCAATGGTTTCATCATATAATCGCCAGAAGCATTGCAACAGAAAATAACTGTTATACGACTTTTCACTACTTTATGACCACTAGCTGATTTGTGAGCTTTGGCTATAAAGGTTCTTTCCGGCATTTTTTTCCAGAATAATCCGGACTCGTCAGCATTGAAAACCTGAACAGAAGTGTAGGAGTTAGTGACAATGATTTCAGCAAGTTTTGCCGGATATTGTTGTGCCGCATCCGAATCAGCAGATACACTTTCACTTTTCATTCTCAGATTATGTAAAGAATGTCTTTGTTTGAATCTCTCGAACCACCCATGGCTTGCGGAAAAAGCTACCTTCTTTTCATCGGACGAAGTCGACGGAGACTGATTCTTAAGTGATTGATAAATCTTCAAAGCTTTATTTGTAACAGCATTGGTATCGATCGGGATTCGCTTTTGAGTTTGGTCTTCTATCCATATCACTAAGGCCTTTTCCATATTTTCCATTGTAATATCTCTAACATATGAAGTCGTACTCATACTGCTGCAGGTTCCAGCTGCTACACTTTTTCTAATGGAGTCTTCATTTTTTCTTATTGTCCTTATTGTGGCTTCATTCATGGATAAAATTTAGCAACATCCGTTACTATTTCTCTATTACTTAGACGGTCTAATATTTGAATTTTAGTTTTTAAAGAAATAACTTTTCTTTTCATTTGATTTTTCTTCAAATCCTTTGACACTATAGAACCTTAACAAATTTACGCAAATTATAAAGATGCAAGAAAAACACTACAAATGTTGAAAACTTACCAGTTCAAAAGATAAACGCACAATAATATAAGCTTTGCTGCTAAAATGTTTCTGCACTATGTATTTGCATGAACCAGATAGCTTTACTGTTGTGAAATACATACGGGGATTCTCCTATTACGGGGATTTCGCTATACGGGGATTCCCCATTACAGGGATTTCCCTAAATATATATTTTTTACAACACCGGGAATCCCCTGTTGTTAACATCAGTGTTACCAAAGGAATAAAATTTAAGAATGTCATCAAATCTTTGTATAGGCATATATGGAACGGAATATACATTTTTATCAATTTTTTGAAATCCGTTAATTTATAAACAGTGTAAAAGCGAAATCGTGTAAAACAAGTGCCATGTAAATCGGGGGATAGGTGTATATATATATATATATATATATATATATATATATATATATATAACGTGTTAGTATATAATGCTGTTTTAAAGAAACTTTTTTATCAGATTATGAAATAAACTTGTTGATATAATCAGGGGCATGCTGGGTCCCCCAAGAGGGCAGTGAATAGATCTGTACGGGGTGCCAACTACCGGAGGGGTCTTAAAATCTGATTTTGTGTTACTAAACCTTGAGTAATAGAACCTAAAATTATGTATTTAAAAAGAAATAGCTTTAAATAAAGGTAAACAAAATAATTGACAAGATTTCCGTTGCTATAATATATATTACAATATGCATATTTATTTAATATCGCCTGAAATAAACAGGATTTATTTGATATACTGAAAATATATCAGCTACTTGTCTGAATTTAACAAATGGTAAATATAAAAGTAAAGGATACCTATATCATACTAAGTAATTAAACACCAAACAATCACCTCATTTCACAGATAGATTTATACAACTTATCAATTATAGTATCACTGTCTATGTTCAATAAATCTAATTCAGTTTGCATTAATGTCTCCAAGTTGTCATTGCTTAAGGTAGATCTCAATCTTGTTTCAATAATCTTAAGCTTGTAAACCTTTTCACATGTTACTTGAGTCATCGGGATTGTAAAGAGCAGCTTATATACTTTGAACAGTTCATTATACTGACGAGAGTACATGCTATAGTTAAGAAACACTTCGTAAGCATACTTTAAGCAAGAATTGCTCTTCTTGTAATTGCAAGGTTGAAATGTTGAGTTCTCTTCGTCAAAGTCATCAGCAGACAAATCACGTTCTGTGGGATAGTCTTCTTGAAACTCTTCATGATTGTCTTTTTGCTTATTCGGAGCCATACATCAGCAAATAAAGTAAGTTCTTCAGCAAGCTTTCCCTTGTCAAGTCCTGGGAGAATCTCCACTATTTTATCTAGGTCTTTGGGAGGTAAGGGCTCCTTTATTGCCAAACCGCTTAGGGTCAAACCATGCTAGATCTAGGTACACGTTTTTGTGTTGGAGAAATCTGTTTTCTATAGTATTAAATGAAAGTATCTATGACACAGTAAAATGTTGGAATTCTAAAACCATCTATTTCTGAGGTATGACCAACATCTTCATGAACAGCATCTTCTCCGGGAAGCTTTTTCAGCTTTCTCTCTCGTTTCTCTTTCAATTCAGTTTCAATGCAAATACTTCCCTGAGACTCATTTTTTTGGCTCTTTCATCTAAATTGCTCGTCATTATCGATATTAATGTTCTTGCAGCTTATAAAGTTTCATCAAACTTTTCATGTAATTTTTTTAATTTTAAGTGAGTAGTTCCGGTGAGTCTTCATGTTTGAACGAAATCGAGATTCTTAGTCGGTAAATAACTAGACAAAGGAGTGGTTATCTTCAAAACTTTCAGAAACAACATAGCTACCAATATTGTATCAAAGCTTGTAAACTTTCTGAGAAGATCTTCAGCATCATTTCTTGTTTTAGAGTTAAACTCTGGAGAACTAGATATCCTAAACAAGTCTATGACCAATTCTAAGTAGACGAGCTTAGTAGGGTGAAATTTTTCAGTACCATCCCAATCGTAATATAATACACTCCATTATACTTTAGGACTAACCGTTCTCAAGATATTTGAGATTTCTTGCATTTTTGTTACGCCGGTATCGGAAAAATGTCCAATTACCAAATAAAAACAAAAATTGAGTTAAAAATGCAAATTTAGTGTTATTTGGTGCAATTAAACTCAATCTAATGAATTATTAAAGAAATAAAGAAAATAGGAATTTAAGTCTGCAGGGAAAGTCATGTGCTGCCTACATCAGATTTTTAATTACATTTTCAATGTCTGATCTCGTAACATTTTGACCACCACCACCTTCAATAGCCATCACAGCATCTATTTGGGATAAAAATTAGTATAGATTAAACAAATATACAGATGCAGTAGATTGTCTTGAGAGTTTTAATTTTACTACAGTAATTTTTATTATATTCTTTCAGTATAAAATATTTTGCTTTATATTTATTTACTTGATTGTTTATTTTACAGTAAAAATGTTTAATAAAAGTGTTTAAAAATTCAATGAGTTGATGGAACTTATTCACTAATATTGGAATTTTACTTTAACTTAAGATATACATTTTTTATTTTAAGACAATTTTCTAGCAAATTGTTTAATAAAATTGTATGAAACCAGTCAAAATAAAAAAGTATTTTACGACATACTAAAATTACATAGCCACGGTGCTTTCAGGCCCTTCATCAGTGCGAACATATGCTTAAATATAGGCCATAACCACCAGGCAAAATTTAAATATTAATTAATTTACATTTTTAAATAGAAGGCATTTAAAATATAATTTAATAAAATACAATAAAAGGAAAAAGGGTCATAAATAAATTGGTAACTAATAGGAATGTCGTCAGAAACGAAAAAAAAAACCATCTATTAAATATTCAGAAAATCATATAACGGTTTAACACATAGTGAGTCGAGAACAAGACGCCAAGCATAACTAAGGGTTTGAACGGGATCAAAATTGAAAATAGATTCACAGTAAAGTAAAAAATTACGTGGTTATTAAAGCTATTTTAAAAAAATCTGATGTGGGCAGCACATGACTTTCCCTGCAGACTTATATCAACGTTCTCTTTATTTTAATTAAATTTAATTCACTTTTAATTCAATTTTAGTTCTCATTTGATAACTGGACTTATTTTCAAAGGTAGCGTAGAGAAAATACGAAAAAACTAAAATATCTCGTGAACGGCTAGTCCTAGTGTAATGGGGTTGGTCTTATTCTTTTCTTCGTTAAAAATTACGTATTAAACAAGCATTTCAAGGATATATTTGAGCATATGTAGTTTTTTATTTTAGATTTTGGCGATTTTTGCTGGTTATTTTGCAAAAAAAAAACGCAGGTTATTTTTTTACGAATCATACCAAAATCTAATCAGCACCAGGGTGTCCCACAAGTGATTTACCTAACAAATTTTGTGGAATTCGGTTCATTAGTTTTTCAGCTATAGTGGATACAGGCTTTTGGGGGCTATTTCGCAAAAAAAGGCCGGTTCTTTTATCCCGAATCATACCCAAAATTAACCAGCACCAGATTCGCCCACAAGTGACTTACCTACCAAATTTTATGAAATTCGGTCCATTAGTTTTTTAGTTAGAGTGGATACAAAATCTGCACAGACAGACACACACACAGACGTCACGCTAAAAATAGTTTTCTCATATTGTAGAGGTCTCCAAACGTGTAGATCCGTCGAAAAGTCGAGTTGCGATTTTCGGCATGATTCCAATACTTTCCCTATACATTACAATGTATTGCAGGGAAAGTAAAAAGTCTTATTAAACATAGGATGAAAATTACCATTAATAACATACTGGGATGGAGCCTGGACAGTTTTCCATTTTTAACATCGCAAGAAACGGATACCGAAAGTACGTTTAGTACAACCAATGTAGAATTATAGTAGAAATATGATGAATTATTGTAGAAAGTTATTTTCGGGAGTTAAAAGGGGGACATCGAACACCCCACGTGGCCCCCAGCTTTATACATGGCTATCTTATATTACTTTCCTTATATACATATACATAGCTGCCAACTTATTTGGAGTAAAAATCAGAAGATTTTTGAAAAAAAATCAGAATAGCGCGTAAAATGAGTTTTACGGAACAAATCGACATAAATCTGATTTTCAAAGGACACAATGTAAATAATGCACAAATATGTGAAACACACAACTGTTTTGAGATCTCTTTGGAAACAGTTGTATGCATGTTCATTTGTACATTATTTACATTGTATCCTTCATCTCTCAAAATATTTTGACAGAAAGTTACGTTATGTAATGATGATATAATTCGTTATGTAATGATGAAAAATGATATAATTCTATTATATTTAGAAAATGCAAGTTTGACAATTGCGTTTAAGAACAGGGTTGTTTAAATACATGGGCAAATTTAATTTTAACACATTCCTTTATATTAATTCTAAACTATGATTTTGTTATCTATAATAACTCATGCTTTTATTTTGTCAGTTTTGTTGAAATTAAATCATTACAATAGTCAGGATTTATAAACTTAATTTCACAAAAAAAAATTATTTTACAATTGGAAAGACACAAATTTTTTGTTCTTAAACTGCAGTATATTTTTAAACACATTCATAAAATTATCATGTATTATTAAAATGTGCATTGTCTAGTGTCTACACATAAATAAAAATTGGTGGCAGTATATTTTAAAGAAAATGTTTATTTTGTTCAAAATATCTTTTCATAAAAATGTGGCAGAAAGGGCTTCAGATAGAAAAAGATTGAATTTCATGATCGTACTATTTATATGAAAATAATTAAAAAATTAACTTTTATAATCACCCAAACTATGAAAATAAGCTACTTAAGTCCAGTTAATGTGCAACAATAAGGAGAAGGAGATCGATGGAAAAGGATAATTGCGTAATCTCGGAAACGCTCGCGAAAAAAAACTGAATTTCACGATCGTACTATTTATGTGAAAATAATAAAAAAATTTGCCTTTATAATCAACCAAAATATGAAAATAAGTTAATTTAATCAAGTTAATGTGCAACAATAGGGAGATGGAGATCGATGGAAAAGGATAATAGCGTTCTCTCGGCAACCGCTGCAGAGATGAAAAAAAAAAATTATTATTTATATGAAAATAATTAAAAAGGTGACCTTTATAATCAACTGAAATATAAAAATAAGCTAGTTTAGTAAAGTTAATGTGTAATAATCAGGGGATGGAGATGGATGGAAAAAGGCAATTATGTACTCTCAGCAAAGCCTGAAAAGAAAAGACTGAATTGCTCATCTTAAAATTTAAGCGAAATATAATTTGTTTAGTAAAATAATTCTTTATTTTTATTCGCACTATAAAAATAAATTAGATCTATTGTTCTGATATGAAATCATTAGAAGAAGAAAATGGATGTAAACTGGTAATTTTGGACTCTCAACAAAAAAGGGTAACACAAATATTTTCAAATGCTGTGCGAAGTTTTTTCTTCTGTTTCCCCTTTGAGTCCAATGACAACATATGTATTAATGATATATATGATAACATACATCACGGTGATTACGGAGACAAAAATCTACAACCTACAACTTTTTTTTTTATTCCTTTCTGTGGGGGATTTTATGCCTACACTTCCGGGTTAGAAAGACGAGCATTGTCTGCCGTCCGTTTCTTGAACGCTGCGTGCTGGAAGTACCAGAATAAATAGAGCTTGTCACACGAGAACGTCTGCGTTCATTGCCGCGCTCATTGTCTGCGTTCATTTGGATTGCTTGTCACACGAGAACGCAAACGTTCTCGAACGAAAATTACAATCCGTGAATACTGGAAGCCTATTGTTTTAAAACACGATCGAATGTTCAGAACCCCACTAAATTTTCGAGTGAAATTTTGAAAAAATAAAACCTTTCATAAAGTTACGCAAATAGTCATTTCCTATGTAATTTTTCATTAGAAAACGATTGACACAAACTTTAGAACGCTAGCATAAATCGTTCTCGAGACTTTGCATATTTTTCAAATAAGTTTATCAAAAAATATAAACTATTGTAAAATATGTTCACTTTTCATATGTAACATCATGCGATAAATTGGGTGACATCATTCGCGTGGATCTAGCTTGTTTCATTCATCGGAAAAGATACTTTGGGTACAGTGTCTAGAACTAATAGTGTGCCGACCGCCTATACCTCCCAATGCTGGGAGATGTTCCTGAAAAGCCGCCTCCGCCAGACGGCGTTGGTCTCGAATAAGCGGTCTAAAGCGGAGGAGTTAGCATTGAAACAAATGGGAATTTATTGCAAATGAAATGACTGATATCTTTCGAAATAACTGAAGAATTTGTGTGAAATTGGGTGTGATTATTGTAAGTGGTATACACAAAAAGTTATTTGATTTTCAGAGAGATTGAGCTAGGGATATATTCTTATTTTTAAAATGTTATTTAACTTGATCTGGTATTCGTTCAAACATTTGAGGTCCAAAATAATCAGGTTCATTTATCATAGTAACGCGAAATTCGTTATGACGTTTCCTCTTGTGGCACATTTCAGTTCTTTCGATTTTGAAGCATATCGGGCTAGCCCGTCCTGGGCCCGCCATAGGACATTACCTGGTTTTAGAGATTATCTCGAAAATCAGAGAACGTCGGAAATCTAAGTTTAATATATCGTTTTCTTTTGGGGTGTATTTTAATTGTTTCAATTTTCAACCGTACCGGGTTAACCCGTCTTAGGCCCGCCTTAGAAACGATATACAAAATTCACATTCTTTAGCTACTTCGTTTGATCGAGATATTCTTGAAAAGCGAGTAAATTTCTTTGGCGGGCCAAGACGGGCTAGCCCGATAAAGTTCGAAATGCGATGAAATATAATATACCACAAAAGACAATGATATATTAAACTTAGACATTCTAGATGCTCCGAATTTTGAGTTATTCTCAAAAAACGATATATTCCTCTTGTTGGGCTCAGGACGGGCTAGCCCGATGGGGTTCAAAATCTAAATTAAAATCCATCCAAAAGGAAATGATATACAAAATTCACATTCTTTAGCTACTTCGTTTGATCGAGATATTCTTGAAAAGCGAGTAAATTTCTTAGGCGGGTCAAGACGGGCTAGCCCGATAAGGTTCGAAATGCGATGAAATATAATATACCACAAAAGACAATGATATATTAAATTTAGACATTGTAGATGCTCCGAATTTTGAGTTATTCTCAAAAAACGATATATTCCTCTTGTTGGGCTCAGGACGGGTTAGCCCGATAAGATTTTTAATCCAAAGAGTTAAAATATACAGCAAATGACAAGCATATACTAAACTTCGAATTTTTAGATACACCTGTTCTCGAGTTATACCAAAAAGTAAAGTCATATGGCGGGCCCAGGACGGGCTAGCCCGATAAGCTTCAAAATCGAAAGACTTGAAATGTACCACAAGAGAAAACGTCATACCGAATTTCACGTTACTGTGATGAATGAATTTGATTATTTTGGATCTCAAATGTTTGAACGACCACAGATAAAGCTAAATAAAATTTTTAAAATATGGATATATACCTAGGTCAATCTCTCTGAAAATCAAATGACTTTTTGTGTATACCACTTGCAATAATTACACCCAATTTCAGACAAATTCTTCAATTACTTCCAAAGATATCAATCATTTCGTTTGAATTAAATTCCTATTAGTTTCAATGTTAACTCCTCCGCTTTAGACCGCTTATTTGAGACCAACGCCGTCTGGCGTAGGCGGTTTTTAGGGAACCTGTTTTTCGCCTCGGTCGGCACACTATCTATTCTAGCCACTGTACTTTGGGTAACACTTTTGTAGTTAGACGCCAAGTCATTTATCTGCTATAATAACTTATTTCTCTGTCCATTACGCTTGGCGAGATTTTGGCGACGAATTTGGCGGAATGTCGTCAAATTAGCGACTTTTTAAAATATTGACAAATTAACAAAAATGTCACCAAATTGATAAAAATGACGCTACATCAATGAAAATGAAGACTAATTGACGAAAATTCAATATCTTGGAAGGAATATAAGAATCTAGGAGAACTATAAAAATAACTTATTTTTCCATCCGTAACGTTTTGATAAAATTTTGGTGACGAATTTTTCGAAATATCTCCAACTTGGTGACTTTATAAATGTTGTCAAATGGACGAAAATGTCACCCAATTGATAAAAATTCATCAAATTGATGAAACTGACGCTGAATCAATGAAATGACGATTAATTAAATGAAAGTTCAATATCTTGGAAAGAACATAAGAAAACACTATAAGAATAACCCATTTCTCCGTCCGTCCATAACGGCTGGCGAGAAATTTAGCGTGACGCCTCCAACTTTGCGACTTTTTTAAATGTTGATAAATTGACAAAAATTTCACGAAATTGATAAAAAAATGATTCCACATGAAAAATAATGTTTCGAAAATTCTGATTTCCATCACATAACAGGCCGTTGCCTACGTGATAATAAAGGCCGGGAAATTTCGATTTAGAAAGTGGGGAATGTGTAGTTCCAGAACAGTTGGTAGAGGGCGCTGTTATTTCCTGTCGGAGCTGATTTATTACTGTCAAAGTTCTTATAATCCTTGTATTTTTAGATTTCTTTACATTATCTAACAAATTAAAATCCGCATCTGTTTGCGTATTATTTGTTTAATAAATGTAGTTATTTTTTATTTAACATAGAGCATTTTTAGTTTTGTAAATAAAAAAAAAAAAGGTACAAAATTAACGTCTTTAATATGTTTTATCATTTAGTAAATTAAAAAAGGCAAACGTTATCAATTATTAAAATGTTAAAATAATTTTTACAGGAAGAAGGAAATATACCTGTAAACATGCGCGAAGCCAGAAATTTCCATAGGGGGATGTCAGAAGCGAATTTTTTTTCAATTTAAAAGCGAAATTTTTTTTATTAACAAGTTTTTTTAATAATTTTAAAATTTTCAATTTTTTATTTTAGTTATTATGAAATACAAATGAAGTTTTATAAATTATATTAAATAAAAATTAAAACATTTTTAATTTTTTTTAATTCGCCATAAAGTACCCCCCCCCCCCCCCCCCCCCCCCCGCCGGGAGTTCTTCAGGATTCATAAACTGGGGAGTGTATAATTTTATAAAAAATGGAAGGGGGAGGTTCGACAGGATAGATTGATTTAAATCAACATTTAAAATGTTAAAATAATTTTTACAGGAAGAAGGAAATATACCTGTAAACATGCGCGAAGCCAGAAATTACCATAGGGAGATGTCAGAAGTGAATTTTTTTTTTTCAATTTAAAAGGGAAATTTTTTATTAGCAAGTTTTTTTAATAATTTTAAAATTTTCAATTTTTTATTTTAGTTATTATTAAATAAAAATGAAGTTTTATAAATTATATTAAATAAAAATTAAAATATTTTTAATTTTTTTAAATCCAATTTTTCATTAACATGCCATAAAGTCCCCCCCCCCCCCCCACACACACACACCGGGAGTTCTTTAGGATTCATAAATTGGGGAGTGTATAATTTAAAAGAAAAATGGAAGGGGGGGGGGGGGGGTCGACAGGATACATTGATTTAAATCAACATTTAAAATGTTAAAATAATTTTTACAGCAAGAAGGAAATATACCTGTAAACATGCGCGAAGCCAGAAATTTCCAAAGGGGAATGTCAGAAGTGAATATTTTTTTCAATTTAAAAGCGAAATTTTTTTATTAACAAGTTTTTTTTAATAATTTTAAAATTTTCAATTTTTTATGTTAGTTATTATGAAATATAAATGAAGCTTTATAAATTATATTAAATAAAAATTAAAATATTTTTAATTTTTTTAAATCCAATTTTTCATTAACATGCCATAAAGTACCCCCCCCCCCCCCGCCGGAAGTTCTTCAGGATTCATAAACTGGGGAGTATATAATTTAAAAGAAAAATGGAAGGGGGGGGGGGTGTCGACAAGATAGATTGATTTAAATCAACATTTATAATGTTAAAATAATTTTTACAGGAAGAAGGAAATATAACTGTAAACATGCGCGAAACCAGAAATTTCCATAGAGGGGATGTCACAGAAGCGAATTTTCTTTTTCAATTTAAAAGCGAAACTTTTTTATTAACGAGTTTTTTTAATAATTTTAAAATATTCAATTTTTATTTTAGTTATTATGAAATAAAAATTAGGTTTTATAAATTATATTAAATAAAAATTAAAATATTTTTAATTTTTTGAAATCCAATTTTTTATTAACATGCCATAAAGTACCCCCCCCCCCTCCGCCGGGAGTTCTTCAGGATTCATAAACTGGGGAGTGCATAATTAAAAAAAATTGGAAGGAGGGGGTCGACAGAATAGATTGATTTAAATCAAGATTTTAATTACTTGGTTTAAAAAAAAATTATTGATTTAAATCACTTATTTTTTTTAAAAATTATTCATTAAAATCAATGACTTTTCTAAATTAATTGATTTTAAACAACATGAACATGCATTAATTTATTTCACATTTATAAGTTTGGGTTATATAAAATAATAATGCTTATTAAATTATTACATATTAATGGTTTGCCCATCAATAATGAAGGGGAATTGAGTTATTTGGGATGAAAAGATTATAAAAATACATATGCTTGGGATTTTTATCCCAAGCATATGTATTTAATATATTAAAATTTGTTAAAGAAAATAGTTTTAACCTTTTGCTTACGTTACGTTACAATCAGAATTGCAATATGGTACACAACAATGTACTATTTTTACCGAATTATTTTTGCACAATATTGTTATATTAATGCTATAAAAATCAGTATAATTTAATAAAAAATAACAAATATAAAATTATGGAAAAAAGCTTTGCCATAAACAAAAATGCACTCAAACCCTTACGAGTGCATCATTATTTACATTGAAAAACTGCGAAAGGACAGGAAATAAAAGCGATCCTAGCGGACACTGGAGTGAACTAAGCTGTCGCCCGTTTTTGGACGAAAATACGCGAAATTTCCCGGCCTTCTATATTACGTAGGCAACGAACAGGCATACAATCTAGTATATAAGAAATGCACTTCTCTCCGTTTGTCTGTAACACTTGGCGATGTATTTGGCAACTTGACAAATAATCCAGCAAAGTATCGCCAATTTAGTGATATTTCGCCATAGATTGACGAAAATTTCATCAAAATTGCAAAAGCGACACTAAATTAATAAAAATGATGCCTAGTTGCTGAATTAATTATTAAAATATTTTAATATATGGACTATATCCCTTATTGATGATATACACTATCAAAATTGATAATTGTTAATTTAGAGTTGTGTGAAATGTACTTTGAAATAATATTACATGTTGTTATCTGAAAATTCGCCAAATGTACATTTCAATGTTAAAAATCTGATGTTATTCTTATAGTAGATAAATGTTATTCTTATAGTAGATATTTATATTCTTTCTCTTCTGCAAAGATATTGAATTTTCGTTAATTAGTCATCATTTTCATCGATTTAGCGTCATTTTCATCCATTTGGCGAGATTTTCGTTAATTTAGCAACATTTAAAATAGTCGCCAAGTTGGCGACATTCCACCAAACTCCTCGCCAAAATCTCGCCAAGTGTAATGGACGGAGAAATAGGTTATTATAGCAGATATTATAGGTTCTTATAGCAGATAAATGACTATTGGCGTTCAAATACAAATGTATTACTCAAAGTTTCTTTTCTTATGAATAGAACGAGCTAGATCCACGAGAATGATGTCACTCAATGTATCGCATGATATTACATATGAAAAGTGAACATGTTTCTCAACAGTTAATATATTTTTTTTAATTTATGGGATTATTTTTATAAATTTATTTGAAAATGCGCAATATCGCGAGAACGGTTCAAGCTAGCGTTCTAAAGTTTATGTCAATCGTTTCTAAAGGAAAAATTACATAAGAAATGTCTATTGGCGTAACTTTATTAAAGGTTTTGAATTTTTGATGATATTTTCAAAATTGCACTCGAAAATTTAGGGGGTTTCTGAACATTCGATTGCATTTAAAAACAATAGGCTTCCAGTATTCACGGATTGTGATTTTGTACCAAATTTCATTCGAGTCGCTCCATTCGTTCGTGAGATATCGTCTCCACAAACTCACTGACACACACACATACTTTCACTCACACACACACACAGACATCACCTCAAAAATGTTTAATTCGTGATCAGGGATGCTTGAAACGTGCTCCCCCGTCAAAAACTCGAATTCGAATTTTCGACCCCGTCACAATACTTTCCTTATACATTATGTATATAAGGAAAGTAATAACAACTATTTGCGAAAATTCAATATCTTGGAAAAATATAAGAATCTACTATAAGAATAACCTATTTTGGTTTTACTGTAAAAGTAGTAAATACATTGCATTATATAAAGTCATGTGTTGCCCACATCGGATTTTTACTTTCCTTATATACAAAAATCTGATGTGGGCAACACATGACTTTCCTTATATAATGCAATGAATTTACTACTTTCATAGTAAAAAAAATCTGATGTGGGCAACACATGATTTTCCTTATATAATGCAATGAATTTACTACTTTCATAGTAAAAAAAAATCTGATGTGGGCAACACATGTCTTTCCTTATATAATGCAATAAATTTACTACTGTTACAGTTTAAAAAAAATCTGATGTGGGCAACACATGATTTTCCTTCTATAATGCAATGAATTTATTACTTTTACAGTTAAAAAAAATGTTATTCTTATAGTAGATACTTATATTCTTTTCAAGATATTTAATTTTCTTCAGTTAGTCGTCATTTTCATTGATTTAGCGTCATTTTAATCAATTCGGCGATATTTTTGGTTAATTTGGCAACAAATGAAAATGTCGCTAAGTTGTCGACATTCCGCCAAATTCGTCGCCAAAATCTCGCCAAGTGTTATGGACGCAGAAATAAGTTATTCTTACAGCAGATAAATGACTACTGGCTTTCAAATACAAAAGTATTTCTCAAAGTATCTTTTTTCATGAATGGAACGGGCTAGATCCACGAGAATGATGTCACCCAATTTATCGCATGGTATTACATATGAAAAGTGAACATGTTTCTCAATAGGAAATATTTTTATTTTATTTTATATAACTTTTTAATAATTTTTTTGAAAAATGCGCAATTTCTCGAGAACGGTTCATGTTAGCGTTCAAAAATTTATGTCAATCGTTTTGTAATGAAAAATTACACAAGAAATCTCTATTTGCGTAACTTTATTAGCGGTTTTGATTTTTTGACGATTTTTTCAAAAATTCACTCGAAAATGTAGGGGGTTCTGAACATTCGATTGCGTATAAAAACAATAGGCTTCCAGTGTTTACGGATTGTGAATTTTATACCAAATTTCGTATGAATCGGTTCATTCGTTCGCCAGTTATCGTCTCCACACACACACACACACATCATTTCAAAAATGTTTGATTCGTGATCAGGGATGCTTGAAACGTGCTTTCCCGTCGAAAACACGAATTCGAATTTTCGACCCCCGTCACAATACTTTCTTTATACATTATGAATATAAGGAAAGTAAAAATGTTATTCTTATAGTAGATACTTATATTCTATACAAGATATTGAATTTTCTTCAATTAGTCGTCTTTTTCATTGATTTTGCGTCATTTTTATCCATTTGGCGAGATTTTCGATAATTTACCAACATTTAAAAAGTCGCCAAAGTTGGCGACATTCCGCAAAATTCGTCGCCAAAATTTCGAGAAGCGTTATGGGCGGAGAAATAAGTTATTATTACAGCAGATAAATGACTATTGGCGTTCAAATACAAAAGTATTACTCAAAGTATCTTTTCTCGTGAATGGAACGAGTTAGATCCATGAAAATGATGTCACCAAATTTATCGCATGATATTACATATTAAAAGAAAACATGTTTCTCAACAGTTAATATTTTTTTTAATTTATGGAATTTTTTTGATACATTTATTTGAAGAATGTGCAAAATCTCGAGAACGGTTCATGCTAGCGTTCTAAAGTTTATGTCAATCGTTTTCTAAGAAAAAATTACATAAGGAATGTCTATTTGCGTAACTTTATTCAAGGTTTTTATTTTTTTGTGATTTTTTCAAAATTTCAATCGAAAATTTAGGGGTTTTTGAACATTCGATTGTGTTTTAAAACAATAGGCTTCCAGTATTCATATATTGTGATTTTTGTACCAAATTTCATTCGAATCGCTCCATTTGTTCGTGAAATATCGTCTCCACAGACTCACTGACACACACACACACACACACATACTTTGACACACATATCCCCCCCCCCACACACACACACAGACATCACCTCAAAAATGTTTTATTCGTGATCAGTGATGCTTGAAACGTGCTCTCCCGTCGCAAACTCGAATTCGAGTTTTCGACCCCGTCACAATACTTTCCTTATACGTTATGTATAAAATCTGATATGGGCAACACATGACTTTCCTTATATAATGTAATGAATTTACTACTTTTACTGTAAAAAAAAAGGTTTTTCTTATAGTAGATACTTATATTCTTTCCAAGATATTGAATTTTCGACAATTAGTCGTTATTTTCATTGATATAGCGTCAATTTCATTCATTTGGCGAGATTTTCGTTAATTTGGCAACATTTCAAAAAGTCGCCAAGTTGGCGACATTCCTTCAAATTCGTCGCCAAAATCTCGCCAAGCGTTATGAATGAAGACATAAGTTACTCTTACAGCAAACAAATCACTATTGGCGTTCAAATACAAACGTATTACTCAAAGTATCTTTTTTCATGAATGGAACGAGCTAGATCCACGAGAATGATGTCACCCAATTTATCGTATGTTATTACATATGAAAAGTGAACATGCTTCCCAATAGGAAATATTTTTTTTTATTTTATATGACTTTTTAATAATTTTTTTGAAAAAAGTGCAATATTTTGAGAGCGGTTCATGTTAGCGTTCTAAAATTTATGCCAATCGTTTTCTAATGAAAAATTACATAAGAAATGTCTATTTGCGTAACTTTATTAGTGGTTTTGATTTTTTGACGATTTTTTCAAAATTTCTTTCGAAAATTTAGGGGGGGGGGGGTTCTGGACATTCGATTGCGTATAAAAACAATAGGCTTCCAGTGTTTACGGATTGTGATTTTTGTACCAAATTTGGTTCGAATCGGTCCATTCGTTCGTCCGTTATCGTCTCCACAGACTCACTGGCACACACACACACACACACACACACACAGACATCACTTCAAAAATGTTTGATTCATGATCAGGGGTGCTTGAAACCTGCTCTCCCGTCGAAAACTCGAATTCGAATTTTCGACGTATTACTTGTAATATATATATACCCGAGAAATACCAAAGAAAATTGCTTATAAACTGAAGGTAATGGTAAAAAATTGCAAATCAGAAGCCAAGTGTAGCACGATGAGCTAAGCCTTTTATAGCTCCCAAGAAGTATGGAAATTTAATAAATGGAATCTAGTGAATATAAAAGGAATAAAATGAATATGAAAAGCATTTCTGAAACCATGTACGTTATCAAGGGCCATACATGTTTCATTAATGCTGATTCTGCATTTCTGTGTACACAACTGTAAAGTGTATTACAGAAATAATGTACATGGCCGACGTAGAAGAAAAGACAAAGTGGATCAAATACACAAAAAAAATCAATCATGAATATAAAATATTCTGTTATATATATATATATATATCTGTTATATATATATATATATATATATAATAATAATAGTAGTTTGAAAATCCAATGAACGAAAAGTAAGAAGATGTAACACGATAAACCTAACTTTTTAAAACACCCACAGAATAAAATATAATACAGCAAATCATCAATCAAATGGATAAAAAATACAAAACACAAGCTATCAAGTTACAGAAAATCAACAAAATCCAAAGGTATGGAAACAAAAAAAAAAAAAACTTAAACTAAATTCAACTATCTAACTGGCTTACAAAACAAAAGTAAAAATCAACTAATCCTCAAGCAAATGGAAAAAAATAAATAAATAAAATAAATATTGAATCAACAAGTCAAAGAAAAATATAATACAAAGGTATGGAATCGAAAAAAGTATAACAAACGAAATCAAGCACAAACGCTATACACGTGGACGAGGCTCTAAGCCTAAATCATGAATTGTTAACCTCTACAAAAATCTAATCATGTCCAAGTTTTTTGTAGAAGCAAATACAAAAATGTATGTTTCTGAAGAAATAGATAGATTATATCTATAAACTATTTCTACTTGGACGACATACATAAAGAAGGAATAAAAAAGAAAAAATGAATACCTGGAAAAAGCACAGCGTACGTACAATCGAGTCGATACCGGGAACACTGATAGAAGAGACCAGTGTTGCCTTTCGTAAAGAAAAAATAAAAAACCATTTACTGTTGCTATTCATAAGAATTGAAAAACAGTTAAGCGAAAAGTTAAGAAAAAGTATTAATATACAAAAAGAGCTACTAAAAGGAGGGGCAAATAATAGTAATGCTGAAGTGGAAGAGAATGTAAAAAAAAAAAAAAAAAAAAAAAAAAAAAAAAAAAAAAAAAAAAACTAATAATAATAAGATACTATGAATAGAATTATATGACACTATGAAAAGAATTATAAAAATCCAGCTATTTTAAATTTTTTAACAATACTATTTACTAAATAAGAGGGATATTTATATAAATTGCTAGTAATTTTGAGATTATTGATATGCATAGCATGAAATTTTTTATCAGATAATCTATAAATTCTAAAAAGCTGATTGAGTATAATATTTCTAAACAATTGAATCGAGTTACAGGAATTAAATGGTAAGATTTTATTAATATTAAAATTATAAAAGTCTTTTTTATCATATAAATTTGTAACAATTCTATTAGAAGGATCAATAAAAAGATTTAAATCCAAAAAATTAACATTTTTACTAATAGTAGCTTCATTAGGAATTAATTCCAAATTGTCTGGATAGTAATCTATATCTATGAGATAATTTTCTGTATGTACTAAGCAAATCAGATCATCAACATATCTGTAAAAAGTATAATCTATTGAAGTAAATGACTTTTCATAATGATAAAGGTATAAATTAGCTAGCATACTGCTACTGCAGCCACCCTGTGGAACTCCTGAGACTTGTAAGTATAATTTATTTCCTTGAAAAATATAATTATTGAAAATAACAAAGTGAAGAAGTTTAGGAAAATTTATAAATTTAATTTGATTTGAAAGATGTGTAATATAAGCATTATATAGAGCTAAAATTACATCATATAGATCAGATATCTTAATATTATTAAAAAGATCTTTAAAATCAAAAGTTTGAAATTCTATTATTTAGGCTTTATCAACATAGGTAATAACAAAGGATCTTTGTAAATCATTAATGGAATGTTTAATATTATCAATATTATATAAAGATCTAGACAATTTAATATCTCTAATAGCATTTTTAATTGATTCTAATATAGTAAATTTCCACATATTAAATGCCTCTAATGGCAGAGCGTATTTACAAGCTAATTTATATATATATTTATCAAGATCTAGATTAATTGATTTTAAAACTTTAACAAATACATTCACTATCTACAATTGACTGAGAATAATAATCAATAGAGAGCGATTGTGAAACTTCATTATAATTAAATATAGACCTACCAATAGGCTTGTTGTATTTGAATGTCTTTGAAACACATAAATCTCCAATAGGCAATAAATGTTTAAACTTGTTAAACAGATGTCCAAAATTTAGAGAATTATATATAGGATGTTTGAAAGAGATAACACAATAAGAATTAGTAGTTGTATTGTTATAATGAAATTGATTTAGTTTTAAATTTAAAAACTGTGATCTTGTAATAAGCAAATCAAAGAAAATATGATTAAAATGTTCATTAGCAAGATTTAATTTTTAAAAAATGGCATAAACCTTATTTAAATGTTTTTTCTTTACTGCAAAAACCCAGGATCTTATGAATTTCCATTGGAAAGTTCTATTAAATTGATTATGTAGAGTTATAATCTCAGATTTATGATCATTAAGTAAGGAATGTCCCTTTCCTCGTTTAAATCTTTTGAGTTTGATTGATTCACTATCATTTAAATGGGGTTTCAAAAAAAGGTGATTAAAAATAGAATATTTATTATCTACAAAATTATTTTTTACAACATTACCATTTAGATACATTTGATTTAATCCATATGGAAAAAGAGTACATTGTGATTTAATATAGTAGTTTTCAAAATAAATCCTATCTGCTGATTTTGTTTTTATATCTAAAATATGTATAGTAATATTTTCAAAACTGTGTTTGGCAAAGTGTTTATATTCAATTTTATTAGAAGTAGGAAGAAAATTATTATTAAGAATATATTTTTTGACATTATCTCTGTGCACATTCATACATAGATGAATGGGATTACTAGTTAGTCCTATATATGATTGATTGCAAATGTTACAAGATAATCGGTAGATGCAATTGAAAATTTTGCAGAAAGGCAGAAGACTTTCATGGTTTGTAATTTGAGTATTGGAAGCAAATGGGCAGGTTTTGCAATTTTTATTCTTACATTTATTGAAATTATAATTTTTAGTAGGGTAATCACTATATTCAAAATTATCCATGGCACAAAGTTGGTGATGGGATATCGGTCTAAACAATTCCCAACATAAATTGAAAAAAATCTGATGTGGGCAACACATGACTTTCCTTATATAATGAAATGAATTTACTACTTTTACAGTAAAATAAATAGGTTTTTCTTCTAGTAGATACTAATATCCTTTCCAAGATATTGAATTTTCGACAATTAGTCGTCATTTTCATTGATTTATCGTCATTTTCATCCATTTGACGAGATTTTCGTTAATTTGGCAATATTTTTAAAAGTCGCAAAGTTGGCGACATTCCGCCAATTTCGTCGCCAAAATCTCGCCAAGCGTTATGGACGAAGATATAAGTTATATATATATATATATATATATATATATATATATATATATATATATATATATATATATATATATATATATATATATAACTTATTAGATATTGAATTTTCGACATATATTATATAACTATTATTATATATTTATATATTATATAACTTATTAGATATTGAATTTTCCACAATTAGTCGTCACTTTCATTGATTTAGCGTCATTTTTATCCATTTGGCGAGATTTTCGGTTATTTGGCAACATTTCAAAAAATAGCCAAGTTGGCGACATTCCGCCAATTTCGTCGCCAAAATCTCGCCAAGCATTATGGACAAAGCAGTAAGTTATTCTTACAGCAGATAAATTGACGTTCAAATGCAAAAGTATTACTCAAAGTATCTTTTTTCATGAATGGAATGAGCTAGATCCACGAGAATGATGTCACCCAATTTATCGCATGGTATTACATATGAAAAGTGAACATGTTTCTCAATAGGAATTTTTTTTTTATGTGACTTTTTCATAATGTTTTTGAAAAATGTGCAATATCTCGAGAACGGTTCATGTTAGCGTTCTAAAATTTATGCCAATCGTTTTCTAATGAAAAATTACATAAGAAATGTCTATTTGGGTAACTTTATTAGTGGTTTTGATTTTTTGACGATTTTTTCAAAATTTCATTCGAAAATTTAGGAGGGTTCTGAACATTCGATTACGTATAAAAACAATAGGCTTCCAGTGTTTACGGATTGTGATTTTTGTACCAAATTTGGTTCGAATCGGTCCGTTCGTTCGTCAGTTATCGTCTCCACAGACTCACTGACACACACACACACATACTTTCACACACACACACACACAGACATCACTTCAAAAATGTTTGATTCGTGATCAGGGATGCTTGAAACGTGCTCTCCCGTCGAAAACTCGAATTCGAATTTTCGACCCCGTCACAATACTTTCCTTATACATTATGTATATAAGGAAAGTAATACCGGGCAATATCTATCAAATTATATAATAATAAGTATAAATATATTTGCCAGTCACTAAATCAAATAATATGTGCAATTCATAATAGTATAAGTAATTTTATGAGTATGACAATATAACATAGATAAAATAATAAAAGTAATTATATATGTATAATCTAAAAAGAATTTCGTACAGTGGATTTTTCACCAAGATAAACATGAGAGCATAAAATGATTTTAAAAAAGTCTGATGTGGGCAACACATGACTTTCCTTATATAATGCAATGAATTTACTACTTTTACAGTTAAAAAAAATGTTATTCTTATAGTAGATACTTATATTCTTTCCAAGATATTGAATTTTCTTCAATGAGTCGTCATTTTCATTGATATAGCGTCATTTTTATACATTTGGCGAGATTTTTGTTAATTTGGCAACAATTAAAAATGTCGCCAAGTTGGCGACATTCCGCCAAATTCGTCGCCAAAATCTCGCCAAGCCTTATGGACGGAGAAATAAGCTACTCTTACAGCAGAAAAATGACTATTGGCCTTCAAATACAAAAGTATTACTCAAAGCATATTTTTTCATAAATGGAACGAGCTATATCCACGAGAATGAAGTTCGCCAAATTTATCGCATGGTATTACATATGAAAAGTGAACATGTTTCTCAATAGGAAATATTTTTTTTTTATTTTATATGACTTTTTGATAATTTTTTGAAAAAGGTGCAATATCTCGAGAACGGTTCATGTTAGCGTTCTATAATTTATGTCAATCGTTTTCTAATGAAAAATTACATAAGAAATGTCCATTTGCCTAACTTTATTAGCGGTTTTGATTTTTTGAAGATTTTTTCAAAATTTTATTGGAAAATTTAGGGGGTTCTGAACATTCGATTGCGTATAAAAACAATAGGCTTCCAGTGTTTACGGATTGTGATTTTTGTATCAAATTTCGTTCAAATCGGTCCATTCGTTCATCAGTTATCGTCTCCACAGACTCACTGACACACACACACACAAAGACATCACTTCAAAAATGTTTGATTCGTGATCAGGCATGCTTGAAACGTGCTCTCCCGTCGAAAACTCGAATTCGAATTTTCGACCCCGTCACAATACTTTCCTTATACATTATGTATATAAGGAAAGTAAAAAGGAAATACACAGATAAGAAATAAATTTTCAGATTTGAAGGTAAAAAAAATATTTTATATATAACTTCTTAATTTTATGAATTCATAATAAAGAATTGTTAATAATTTATTTTTTGTTACCTTTCATATTAAATATTTTACTGAATTTAGGGCCAGATTCACTTATGAGCCATAAATCTCGTTTTTCTCGTATCTCGGCCTTTTTGGTAATCACTTGAAACTTTACGATTGGTTTCTCAGCTGCCATTCACATTTCTGCTGCGCTATCTGATGACATTATAATCGCTTTTAGGGAAAATATTATTTTAAAATTCTGTATAATATTTTTCGTTCTGTTTAGTCTGATTCAAGGCCATAGCCAAAGGAGGGAGGGGGGGGGGGGGTCTGCCCCTCAGAAACTCTGTCACGAGATCCAGCTTTAAAAGGAGCAGAAGAATTTTTAGAAATATATCCAATAAACAAAGCAAAATTAAAAAAAAAAAAGCCAAAGAAATATTGAAATCACATCTGGAAAGCTTATATAAATGCATCAACATTTTTGAGCTAAATGACCTACCTGATTCACAAGATGCATTTGTATGTGATGTTTTTATACAAGAATATATAATACTAGTACCAGGATCAGTTTTACTCCAAAAGAGCTCCTGAAAACAACTGTTAACAGCATTAGTATAACACTTGAAATAAAAACTTGATTTATGCCATGAAGTAGAGCATAATTTTATATTATAACCAGAAAAAGTAACATTTCAATCATGCTATTAATGCTGTTAACAGAGATACAGGACCGGTTTCACTCTTATTATTTCTCATCAACTGTGGATAACTAATGTAATTTATTTTAAGACTCAGTTAAACTGATAAATTATAAGGAAGGGATTGTGCTCTGAGTACAGCATTCTTTGCAGAACAGTCTATTGCACTGGTAGCGAGAAAACTTTATATATTATAAAGTCAGCTCAGCACTAGCAAGTTTTCTTGTTGCTGATACAATTGTGGGCTGTTCCGGATTTAAAGTGAAATGCATCAAAATTTCTGAGTAAAATTACTTACCTGATTCACAAGATGCATCTGTATGTTATACATTTATACAAGCATATATAATACCAGTACCACAGGACCGGTTTTGCTTCAAAAGAGCTCCTGAAAACAACTGTCAACAGCATTAGTATAGCATTTGAAATAAAAACTATATCTGCCCCATGAGGTAGGATGTACAAATTTATATCATGACCAGAAAAAAAAGTAACATTTCAGTCATGCTACTAATGCTGTTAACAGAGATGCAGAACCGGTTTCGCTCTCATTAGAGCTCATCAGCTGTGGATAACTACGATAAATAATTAGATTTAAGCTGATTCATGTTAATACGAGGGACACACTGAATTTTTTGAGATACAGGTAAGTGGTACAAGTTAAATTTACCAACTCTTAGGAGTTGTTGTTGTTGAGACCCAGACCGTCCGCCCTACTATAAAGGTGTAAGGTAACTGTTTGGACGGGCAGGAAGAGCCACACAATTTAGACCGGAACACAGTGGGGAAGGCATCCACAGGGTCCGTACCCTCCTTCCCCTACTACCAACAACCTCTCAGAAGAACTTACGGACCTACATGTTTAACGTGATCGTACTCCGCGTGAACACAGCGGCAGTTTTGGCAGCGGAGGGAATCGAACCCGGGACTACTGAGTGCAATTCCCGCGTGCTAACCACTGGACTACCGTGCCCCCAACTCTCAAGAGTATTCAAAGTACTCCAAAGTGAGAAAATTTTGTAGGCAACATAAATGTTGAAAGGAATGAAGAAAGAGAATTAGAAAAAAAAAAAAAATAATAACGATGGGAGAATAATGTTCACTTTGCAGGACTAGAGAATGGATAAATTATACATAACAGTGAAATAGGAGAAAATACTGTATTTTGAATATTAAATAATGGCGAATTAAGAAGGGAATTAGTTTTTGTAAAAAAAAAATAAAAAAGTCAGGGACTTAATGTTAAATAAGTATTGTAAATTCGAGAGAGAGAATTTGTGTCATCAGACTGTATGTATATGTAGGCATTAAGTTTTTAAAATTATTCTTTCTAATTTCAATGTCTATAATTAGAATATTCCCGGTTATATATCTACACAAACAATACAATTAATTTGGTTAGGTCTACCAATCTTTTTTAATTAAAGGACCTAGATATTTTTACCTTTTCACATCCAAGTTTATTTTGCAGCTTTGATCGCACCAGTTAAAAAGTTGAGAACATTCTTTCAATAGATGCTGATGTAAGTGAATGTAAAGCCTCCAAAAACTTACAAAAGTCAGCATTTAAAATATTGTTTTTATGACCTATTACTTTTCACCATTTTTTGGCTTGAAAGGATTTTATCACATTTTCTGAAAAAATTCATTCCGGATAGTACTTATTATCTTGTATTTGAAACATCTTCAATGAAACATTAAAGACTGGATTGAAGCTTTCAACAGAGAACGATAACTCTTATGTAAATTTTTTGTTTCTACATTATTTTATCCATTAAAATGTGCTATCTTTTGTTTTTGTATGATATTCACGTTTTTTATGCATTTTTACACACTAAGCAACAACACAACTAAAATAGAATCACCAAAGATAACAGAAATCTAATAGGGGTTACCAGAAAAACACTTCGCCGAAAATTTCGAGCCAAGGGCAATTTATCATTCCAGAAAAAAGTTCGTCAAATCCAAATTCTTTATATCGACGCTGTACCCAAGAATGAATAATAAAATTGTGTTTTTCACTTACCTTAATTATCGTAAAGTGGTAAAACTTATATAAAAGCAAAATTCTAAGTGATGTTATTCTAGAATTTAATAATGCTGCTGTCACCATTTAGTGGAAGAAAAATATTATTTTTCAAACATCATCACACTATTGCAGATTCTTGGAGACAAGCATATATAAGCAACTTTGCAAAAGACTATCACTAAAATTTTTAAGGAAATGATATCTTTTACAAGCTGTAACCAAAGTTACAAGATAAAATCTTAATTTCTTAAACTTCAATCATTTATTTCTATTATTTACATTTTTTACTTGTGTAATTAAGAGATGAAAACTCAACTCATCACTAGGGAACAGTGACACAAATGACGAATTTGCTGTTTTATGACGTTAAAACTATATTTAATATTATTGAAAAATGTGTAGACTGTATTCTAAACAAATATGACAAAAATTAT
Organism: Amaurobius ferox; assembly: GCA_951213105.1. NCBI lineage: Eukaryota > Metazoa > Arthropoda > Arachnida > Araneae > Amaurobiidae > Amaurobius > Amaurobius ferox. Next base: position 52,481,734 of record OX578155.1, on the reverse strand, counting down.
GTTTTATTTATAATTTTTTTTAAAGCTCAAGGGGTTCAAAATTGATGATTAACAGAAAGACAGCCATATATCTGACTAGGAATGGTTTTATTTTGTTTAAGTTCCTTGTGACTTGTTTGTCACAGGCTGACACAGTTTTAAAAAGAAATTTCATTTATGTATAAGGGTTATAAAGATTTTCATGCTATTATAAAATAACAGAAGGGTTTGACCATTGATTATAAATATTTGAATATAGCGCTGAACATTTATTTATCTTACATGCAGATGCACAGGATCTAACAGACTTATCCCTGGTCTTCAGTATTTACCTTTCTGTTTCAGAACAAAATGCAGTTAAAATAATCTATTTCTTCAATGCTGAATAATAATTTTTTTTTTTTTAAATATTGGTTTATCGGGAAAATATAGATTGGTACTCTTCCGTTAGCTGGGTATCAGATAAAAATCGCCAAATTTCAGCGGTACCATTTTCTCAGACTTTTGGAAAGGATACAAAACTGGAGAATTGAAAAATTCCGGATTTGAACATTTTATTGCCAATCACTCGCATAATTTTGTGGACCCCAAAACTGGATGCCACACCCAAACCATAGAGCAGGGTTCATTCTAGAATTTCAAAAGGGCAGGGTGCTAACTTTCAAGGCGCATTACATACGAAAGGGCACAATTATAAATTTTAGCTAAAGAATGCATTGCATAATGTGGTCCACATGTAAAATGTAAAAAAGATACAGATAATTTATTAATTTCAAAACTGAAATTCAAAGCATATAAATAATTAATAAAACAAAATTGCAAATATACAGAACATTTTATAATTACATATCTCATACTTTAAGATATATACTTCATAAATTTATTTTTCTCTAACTGCATAAATTGAAGATAATAGTTCGAATCCTCATAATTTAGACTGCTTACTGAAGATTAGAAAAGTAGATAGAAATACTTATGCATCATTTTATATACAGAAAGATAAATTTTTATAATATGAGGGGGGGGGGGGGGGGTATTTATAAGGGGTTCATAAAAGGACAATGATGGTTATTTGTAAGTTATTTCCTAATCTGTGTGGGAATGGTGCTTAATAACCCTGCTTTAAATAAATATGTGTGTCATGCAAGTGATAATATGCCTTCATGTGTCATGCAAGTGATAATACACTTCTTATTGATAAGAAACAATAAGGAATATTAATTAAAGGGAAGGAATAAAACCCATTGTAAACAATGCCTGGGCTCAAAGCAGTCAGTCACAGGCAACGAGTTAGAATATATGGAGAGAGCTTAAGGGTTGCAATCGTCATCCAAGATAAAGGCAGGTGTCTTAGGGACGAATTCCCCGAGAACGCATTTTCTTCCGACTGTGACCCTATACATTTCAATGGCAATTTCATACCGAGAGCGTACTCGAGAAATATAAATGCTAAAATAATGGTTATATACTGTTGTAATTACGGCTGCAAGTAAAAGCATGTACAAGGAGGGCTTTACTCTTTTCATGGATAACATTTGTTTCCATTATATATCTTACAAATAGAGTTAAAAAGGAATTGTGCTAGATTTTAGCGTGGTGCATTTCATTTGGCTATTCATTTCATTGCTTTTAATGCTGTATAATTAGAAGTTTTGCTTTATTTTTGGTGTTTGTGATATTGCAAAAGACTTCTAATGTCATTCTAACACTTTAAAAAAACATTTGGAGTACTTTGCTGATAGTTATAGTTATTTTCGGTATCCTCGTATGTTTTCTCTTCGAGGTAGAACTTGGCGACGGTTGGCGACTCGCAAGATCGGGTGGCTAGGGAAGAAAACTGGGAGTTTTAATGAGAGTAAAGACGTGTCGTATGATAAAATTTTACGTTCATAATAAAATATAATAATGGTTTACATTCATTGAAAATGTCAGCTAGATTTTACATCATAACTTTTCGGTGCATTTTATATAATGATATATGAGCATGATCTCATTTCTAGTTCAGAGTAAATCGTACTTAATAAGTATTACTAGTTAGCATGGACGCCCATAGGGGATGACAAGGGGACACTCCAAAATCACAAAGGCGGACATCAAACTAGTCGATGTTGTTAATCTTATCCTTGAATCCCTCCGGATAAATTTTATAGGTGCCGATGCTGGTTAGAATTAATTTCATATAAACATCTCGATTAAAAAGATATATTTCCCCCCGTTCACAAATTAAAAATCAAAGGATGTATCACCAAACTCCCAGTGTTTTCAAGAGGTATTTTGGTATTACACTCTTGTTTAGTTTGGCGCGGTAGCCCAGTGGTTAGCACGCGGGAATTGCTCTCGGTAGGCCTGGGTTCGATTCCCTCTGCTGCTAAAACTGTCGCTGTGTTCACGCGGAGTACGATCACGTTAAATATGTGGGTCAGTAGGTCCTTCCGAGAGGTTGGTGGTAGGGGAAGGAGGGTACGGTCCCTGTGGATGCTTCCCCACTGGAGTGGGGGTCTAAATTGAGTGGCTCTTTCCGGCCGTCCAAACAGTTACACCTTTCTGGTAGGTCGGACGGTCTGGGTCTCAACAACAACAACTCTTGTTTAGTTCTCGAGAAAGAAATATGCCTTGCCCAAAGAAGTATTTGAATCACCGATTTCTTGATCATCCGTTAGCAATCTATTAAATGAGCAATCTTAACTCTAAAAGAACCTCACATTCTCCTCATCATAATTTAAGTAATAGGCTTCTTGATTTAGAAACAGCTCTACCAATATAAATATTTTTACTTACATCATACATTTTTACTTACATACTTTACATTACAAATGCAGAAGCATTTAATAAAAAATTAAATCTATTTAAAAGTCATTAAAACTTAATTCTGCACATAGCTTTAATTATAATTTTGGTCCTAATGCTTCAGTTGTTTTTAAAACTATAAATTGCCCTTTAATTTTACATAGTAACAGAAAAACGGGATTTTTAGGTTTATTAACATGTATCAATAGCACAAAATTACTATATAGCATTTTAATTGATTCTCAGCTTCTAATTTTTTTACCCACGTACAAACTTTCCCAAGATCACATTGAAATGTTTTTAGTACAGTACGAAGCAAAGGCGGACACAACAATAACCCTACAGCCATACAATTTAAATCAGCATACGTTAGATTACTCTCTCATCACCAGATTACATCCTCCCTTAATTCAAACTGCTTGCCTTTAGATGAAACCAATATCCTGAATGTCTCATCATCTATAAACAAATACACTAATATTTTAAATGAAGATATTACCTTTTATGATGAAACGGTAGAACAAAATATTAGAGACATAGAAAATAATATAATGGACTTAAGCAATTTGAGCCTTTTTATTACTGATATTGTAGGCTACATTTCAGGATTCATCATAAAAAAATTAACCAAATCACTCAAGTGCTCACAATGTATTTTGGCATTAACAGTGAACTCTTCTTTTTCCAATTTAATTAAAATTAAAAACAGAGATGGATTAATATCGCCTGGTGATGATGTACATAAACTTTGCAAAGTTGCAGAAAAATCTTTTCGTATAATTGAAGCTGCTGGAAAATTACACAAACGCAACATTATGCACACACTTATAACTTATTCAATGATGCAGATGGATCCATATCTTTTCTTAAATTTAAATGATCACATTTTAAACCACGGCCCAATACAAAACCACAAAGTTCTGTTAATAAAATCCGTACTCTTTGAATTTTTTAAAATAAGGCTGTGTCACACTGCGAAACTTCATACTGAGAAACTTCAACAAAACAAATGCAGAAGTATTAATACAAAATTAACTCTATTTAAAGGTCATTAAAATTTAAAATTCTGCACATAGCTTTAATTATAATTTTGGTCCTAATGCTTTAGTTGTTTTTAAAATTTTTAGAAATAATTTTGGATAGATTGATCTTCAATTTCTGCTATAAGTTTTTAATATTTAATATAATTGTACAACATTTATTTTTATGCCACATTGAGTTAGCGCACTGCAATTGTGCTTACGGTCTTTTTAATTCTGGATGTAAATTTCACAATATTTATTTAAAGCATTTTTCAAATGAATTATTAGCAGTCAAATCTCTGAAACTATTATAATTAAATGCAATTTTTCTATTTTGTTCCGTAATATATTATAATCGTATTTATTTCCTATACTTTATAGAAAAACACTTTTAAACAATTTCCAGATTCTATGTGGATTAAACAAGCAAAAACACTTCCGAACACGTTTTGACAATTTAAGAATCGTGGCTATTTCAATATCTGAGCCCCTATTTATGAATTTAGACATGATTTTGTATTTTATTCTGAAATGTCATTTTATATTAAAAAAAGTGCAAATAAAGTTAAATATTTTATTATTGCAAATATTACATTGTTTTATATTTGACGGTACGCATACAATACATTAAAATAAATTAGATGTAAAAATGACTCAATCGTATTACGCCTCAAAGCAGATATGGATACTGCTAACATAACTTTCAAAGATAAAGTTTATCTGGATAAAAGTGGAGAATTCCACATTTTAAGCGAGCATGCACATAATTTTTTCATATACTTTATAATTGTTTTTAAATATATTATACATATTCTTCAATTTGTATACTTGTAATCTATTTCCTATTATATTTTATTTGCAATTGTTTAGCAGTTCAATTTGTTTTTTGAAATTGACTTCATTAACAAAATTTGTCTTTAGTAATAAAATTTTTTGGTAATAAAAATATTCTAATCTTATTTCGTATTTTTCTTCATACATATTTTTTAAAATCATGTATATATAATACGTGTAACAACTTCCCATTCATCCTCAACTTTAATAGAAGTTAAAAAAGAAAACAGAAGGTACACGACACAGTTTAGGCGATAAATCGCCAAAGCATGAGTGGCCTTCTCCTCCTCACCCACTAGCACCTGCTCTATGTTTGGCCACGTTTATAATATGGAACAGATTGGACCGCACTCTCTCCATATATTCTAACTCGTTGGTCACAGGCTGGTAGGTCGCGATGAGGTCAATTATTGACAACTGAAAAATGTGTGATGTTTTTTTTTTCAACTTGTTTGATGTTATGCAAAATTGTGTTTAAATATTTTATATAATAATTAAAAAATTTACAGATATATTACCCATACTTATTTACAGGTTTATTATATTTTAGACATACGTCAAACAACCGATCCTTCTCTCCATACCTTGAGCTGGCGAGTATGAGTTAGGTGCAAGACACTACTATGTCTGTTAACAAGGAAAACTTTCGTGATCTATTATTTGGCAAAGGGGGTGGAGGAAAAGTTAGGGGAAATTTAAGAGATTGGCAAAATACAAAACTTACATTTTCTTATAACAAATTTACAAATATATTTTTATTTTTTAATGAGTAATATTGTTAACATGTATTTATTGCTAACTTCTCATTTTTGATATTGAATACATTTTCAAAACTTATTTTAGGTGCTTTTTCTAAATCTAAGTTTTCTCCAAGTCACTGTCAGTACCCCCATCTTTTGAATTTCTTAAAAGTTTTCAAAATTTGGATCTTTCATTAATCCATTATCTGAATATTTTAAACATTTGTGGTAACTCATTTTTTTTTAACCTTGTTTTAAATTTTGCCAAAGTTTTTAATTATAGGTCTTTTTCAGTGTTTTATAATTGTTTCCCAAGTCATCTAAAAAAAATTTATTTACTATGAACCATTCAAATACTTTTGGGGGCAATTTTAAATTTCTTTTTTCACATAACACTTTATTTACTCAAAATTTTTTCAGCTTTAATTTTTTACCAAAATTACTGATTATTTCTGAATATGCCTGTTTCTTAAGTTTTTAAATTCTCTTATCTTGGTCTTTTTTTTTTCACAGCTGATGAAGCATTTACTATTAATATTTATGCCTTTTTTCCCCTTTAATTTATGGGATTTTACCAACGAGTTTCGGCTATTTTTAAATAATATGTATTCTTGTGTTTCTTCCTTTTGATCACATATTCTGTAACTTTTAAATCATCGCGATCCCTATGTTTCGGTCATTTTTCCCGTTATATTATCGGACATTATAAACTTAGCAACCATTTTTATTGTAAAATTTCCCCAATATGTTTATTTTATAGCAACTAAATTCTTTATCCTTTTGAAGAAATTTTATTTTATTTAATATTTTGATGTTTCTGAATTTAAAAAATATCAATTTGTATCGCTAAAAACATAGGTCGTTTTATTGCTTTACTCGAATTTTCCAATCAACGGGGTGGGGCATGAACCAACTTTGGCCGCAGATAAGTTGAAAATCGAGCTGATTTAACTTTGAATTAATAATTGTTTAACGTTGGCACTACTGAAAACACAACTAAGCAGTAAACAGTTTAAGAATACAAACATTTTTGGTATTTCACATCATCGATGACAGATTAATAACTTAAAACAGGGTATTATCTATAACAGGAAATATGAAATTTCTCCGATAGAGAAAACATTGCGCTTCAAAACTTTAACAATTGCGAAGTTCTTACGATCTATAATATCTAGGTAGCATAGAAGCCTCCAAACGCGCTATTTTTGCCATCGTCGTGTTACTGTATGATCGTTTATGGACCATGCATATGTAAGTTGAAATAGAACAATACATAACATCCCAATATCGGCAATTTAGCTCCGAAAAACATCCCCAAGGTTGATGCCCTTTATTAGCGCCTGGTACCCCCAGTTACAGCGTATACCCGAAACAGTTGCACAGATTAATTTTCTTTAATTTATCATGCTGCAAAATATGTTATGAATATTTAACCAATAAATATATTTACAAGCAGAAAATAGACGGGCCATTTTTATTTTAATGTGCGATTTTAATTCCGTTTGCATATCAGCTTTCGGAAACCGTTTAAAATTTGAGGGAGGTGTAAAAATGATGAAAGCCCTATTAGTACAGTATGTAAAAATGGGGGAACTCCGAATTTCTGTAAGGCGCCGGTGGGGTCAATTGATAGAATGCGCTGCACCCGGGCATGTCCCAAAAGTAAACATATCAGTGATCAAGGGGCAGAAGGAGATAGGAATGTGGATTGCACTCATTCTCGGCCGCAAGTGCAATAAATTAACAGCCCTAGCAGTATTATGGTGATTTTTGACACTCCCCAGAGGATTGTTAGGAAATGAGTCATTTTAGACAATCGCAGTTAGACCGATTAGGATTTCATTAATCGCTCGTTTAAGTTGAATCACCATGCGCGAGTGGGAATTTTAACAGCTGGGTTGGGGAGAAATGAATAAGATATCTACGGAATATTCACCGGAGGGTGGAGGGGGACAATGAAAAATCCTTTATGATAACATGGTGTGTATCGCTCTTTGGTATAGCCTACTTGAGTGGTCAAGCTCAGAGGGATGGAATTTCATCCTGAGGGGAGGAGGCTGCTGACGAAGGGTGAAAGATCGTCACCCCCGGTAGAAGAGGCCGAACTACTGCCCCCCTCTGTACCTCGAAACGTATGACCTGTAGGCTCAAGTTTGGCCTTCGAATCCGAATTCCTCCGTCTCAACTTTTCTGGAAAGTTCTTTTCTAGTAGAGTAGCCCACACAAAGAAGTATCGTATGTGCAGTGCAGTACGTGGGCTCACGCTCGTGGATGCATAACAGTTTTTTTATCGTATTTTTGAATGTCTTATATGTTAGTTCATGATTTAATAAACATTTTGACCTGCATACCTTCGACTACATACCGTATAACACTGGATTACTAATTACCTTATTACCCTAATAAAATAATGAAAATGCTATTTAGAAGTAAGTGCTTACCATTTTTTGCTTATTATCATGTCATTTAAAATTACTTAGAATTTTAAATATATGGCAATCAAATTATTGCTATTCAATTAAAGCTAACTGGATTCTAAATTGTTTTGTTGCTAATTATAACATCAACAAACCTTTTAGAGTTTTCTTAGTTTGTTTTAAAATTTTATTGTTGTCATATTAATTAAGAAAACTGCCCAGGTACTTGTAAAATTAAGCTTTGTTAAGTAATTGTGAAGTATTTAAAATCATTCAATGTTTAAAATGTATATTTTATCAAGTTAGCTTGTGTCATTCATTGTATTTACCTAGTGTACTTAATATGTTGTCATAAATTACTCAGTTTCCTGCAAATATTTTAAAATTACTTTAATAATGTTGTTAGTTGTGTGATATTTTATAATAGACTAGCAGTATGTCCGCTCTTCGTACTGATTATATAATACAAGAAACTTAAAATTCAGAATTTGATGTGAAGTTTTAATATTTGGAGTCTGTATTTTTGCAATTTTATAATAATGCTAATGAAAAGAAAATAGGTGAGCTCAACTGTGTTGAGATAATAAACAGACAGATAGATGTACAACATACAATTTTATGTATACTGTTAATAGCAGATATACCTGACATTGCCCATGACTTAAAATATGTGCAAATTCCTGCAGTATTCTAAATGACATTCTTACTCAAAACATTCTATTAAAATATTTCATTTAATTCTCCCTTCACTTAATTCTTCTAAATTTAATTCTCCTTTCTGTGTTTTCTATACAAAATTATCTTCAAGCAGATCTGAAGAATAAAACATCCTCGTTTGAAAACAAATTATAAAATATATATGAAATTGGATCAATATAAACTAAAATAAAACCGCTAAAATGGTATAAAAATGGTTATAAAATTTTCTTTTATATCGATTTCCTTATTATTTAAATCTTAAAAAATTTAATAATCGTCTGCCTAATAAACACATTTGATTTAATTGTGTTGCTAAGCATCATGATATAATTTCCTTAATAAATTTGCCGAAAATATATCATCTGCATAATTCTATTTTTATGGAAGGTTTAATTGTGGGATTTTTATTCGTATCTCGACAATCCCTGGTCCTAGAAACTCAAACATGGACTATATTTTAAGTAGGGCTATTTCAAGGCTACCCACTGAAGTTTCATGAAATTCGATGCAGCAGTTCTACCGTGATGATGGGACAGACAGACAGATTTTCAATTTTATTTATATAGATAAAAAATGTCATTCTCTTTTTAAGATATTGTCAATAGTAAGAAATCGTAGCAATAAAAATGCTACACTAAAGTTATGAAAGTAAAATAATGTAAAATGTAATATTTCACACATCAAATAACATATTTTTAACCGTTTGATAAGTAAAATTGCATATAAAAGATTTAGTATCTTAATATATTGCATGTATATTTTTTATTATTTGTTATGGCATGCTGAAATTTTAAAAGAATAGGTTAAGACGTCATTTGTGTTTAGGTTGTGCACATTTTTTTTTTTTTTTATGTATCGAGTTATTATGTTATTGAAAATTGTTAAAATAACTTGGAAAAAAGCAAAGTAACTAACTTACAATTTCAAGTTACCATTGTATATTTCATTATATTATAGTTAATGTTATTTTAATAATGCAAAGCTAATTTAATCTTTCTTACATTTTCACTTCAATGAATTGTAAATGAAATATTATAATACCAAAAAGTTTTATTATACAGCTTTATTAAATTTTCAAAGCCCCTGAGGTATTTCAAACACTATAATTAAGCAAAATTGTTTACAATTTGCTAATATGTGGTAGTAAAAAAAGGAACATAAGATATGCTATATTAGAAAACCTGAGCTCCTACAAATTATAGTGTATAGGTTAATGAATGACATTCAACTAGTATTTTATCTTAATTCTAAATCATTTTACAATTTATAACAAAAAATGAATAAAATAAAATGAAATAAAAAAAAATAAACACGTAAGCATATTAAAAGTTAAATTCTGAGTTTCTTTTTAATGATTATCTTATGATATTTAAAGATATAGTATTCAGTAATCATTTTAGTTTCTGCATACTTTATCTGTAAGTACTTTAGCTGAATGTACTGAAGAATTATTCAAATAAATTGCCTGATTAAGCAATAAATATACAGGGTTCTTTTTTAAGCTTTTATAAAACACTAACTGAATGGAATCCTTTCATCATTGCTCCCACAGTGAATTTGAGTCATTATAAATATTTTATTTTAAGGAAATGTACAGCAATATTAATATTTTAAATCACCCATTTTAATGAACATTATCGAAAATACTTCCAAATTTCATGAATATTATTTGATTTACTGATAAATTATGATTTCTTTACATCGAACAGAGAATTAAAAGGGAAGCAAATAGCAAAAGCTCCGATCGTGATCTGGAAGACCTACTCGCAGTGAGCCTACAAGCCAGGACGTCAAAAATTAGTGCTCCGGCCTCTGCTTTCGGAGGTGACGGAAGGATACCTCAGGAAATGTTCAGTATGGTACATGCCCCATTCGTTTGTATATACTGCTGTGACATTTGTGTGGGAAAAAACTTCGCACCTTTCTCGATGTTTTGATAATTTGAGAATGCATGGCAAGGTGTCATTTTAAAAAGGAGCCTCCGGGGTGGTATTTTTTTATGTCAGAGCGCAAAATTGTAGTACTGGGGCAGGCAGGATGGGATTTTTAATTCTTGAGGACAGCGGGGTGGGCCGCTCCATAAAAAGTGCCTAGGATGAACTCAGAGTGGTTGTGGGGTTCTGCCAAATGGCGGAATAAATGTCAACGTGGAACTGCAAGAAACCATTTAGAATCTTATTTAATTGAATTCGGAACAGATTGGATATAAAGAATTTGGCTAAATCTGCCATTTTTTTTGTCGCCAAGACTGGCGCCAACACGTACGGTGTTTATAAATTCTTAACGGACGCCATCTTGAACTTTGCGTGTAAGAAATCTAAACATATCTCATTAAAAATGCATAAAAATGCCGATAATTAACAATACTTATTAAAAATACGAAATTACTAAATTTACGAGAAACAATACTTAGAAAAAATGCATACAAATGCCGATAATTAACAATACTAAGAAATACGAAATTTAAAAGAAACGATACTTTACGTGGACAACAAAATCAAAACACAGTACCTGGTTTAATGAAATCCAAAACTTTTCAAAGAAAAACACGTGTAAATATCCAAATTGCACAAATAATTGTTTCCACACTGCGGTCATAAAAAAACTCTCATTATTTCTATGTAAATTTTCTGCTTCTACATTCTTTATCTAATAACATGTGCTATCTTTAATTTCTGTATGATATTTACGTTTTTAACACACTCAAACACGTTTTTACACACACACCAACAACAAAACAAAAATAAAATGGCCGCAGCCGACTATATCAGAAAGCTAAAAGGGGTGGGGTTGCCAGAATTTCCAGAAAAAGCAAAATGTTGCGCAAAGCAGGCGCGCCACATTTGGCGCCAAAATTGGCTCGTGAAAAAAAGTTGAAAAATACAAATTCTTTATATCCAATCTGTACCTTGAATTCATGTGGCGACGTTTTCATGTTAAAACAAATTTATTTTCAGCAGTTGTAAACGAAATTAACAATTTCATGCCTGTTATATAAATTTTTAATTTTTTTTATTGCATTATTATTGTTTGCATTTATGTTTCAATTTGTTAGTGTGAATTAAAGGTAATAAAAATAAAAGCTCACCAGAGTCAACATTTAGGCTTGCCGATGACTACGTCAACTTTAAAGCTCGGCAGTTTTTGTCTAGTACCCAGCTAATGGAAGAGTACCTATAGATTTATTGATAAAACCGATAATCGGTATCAGAACACCATAACGAGGACAGTAATTTTATCACAGTGAAATAAAAGGCAAAATTCACACGACAATCTTGGGGCAAATCATGAAATTTTGCTTTAGAGGATTTACATCAACATTTCTTACAGAAGTCAGTTAATTATGTAGTAGTAATACAAGTAACTAATGCACAAATCAATAAGCATTATATTACACTTTTTTTACATACTTCCATTTATAATAAACCATTCAAAATCTGGTAATGTTATTGAACTTTGATACATTTTATTGTACATGCAGATTTTTTTTTTCTTCTATGCAGTGTCTCTTGTCCTGCAACATGTTTTTATATTTAGAAAAGGATTGTTAGGAATAGTTTAAATGAAGCGTGTTTATCAAATCTCCACAATATACAAAATATATGCAAACTTTTAGGAACATAGTATAGATAAAACTGAAACATCTGCAACTTATTTTTATTGTTTTACAGTGAATGGATGTCACCCTCCTACAATGTTATAAACAGTTTTAAAAAAAGAAAGATATTTTGCTATTTTTATCAAAACATCAATTATTAAATTTTTCAAAATGCTAAGATGACTTGTTAATAGTTTTTATGTTACACTTGAGTTATCTTTAGATCAAGTGAACAGTGAAATTAAATAATTCTTACCTGTTATAGTAAATTAGTCATTTACAACTGCTTTTCTTTTATTACAAGTTAAAAATTTCTTATTTGCATGAAATTATTGCATTTGTTTAATAAATTGAATGTTTTCCTTGTTTTCAATTTTTAGTACAGATGATATTATAATATCTTGAACGTAATTATGTATCACATATTCTTTATAGGTATAATGACTTGCACGCCAGAAATCGACAAGTAGATGTCTATAGTTGCAATCAATGGAATAAAAATAAATCTTAGAAGCAATTGTTTGAAACACCTTATAATAAGCTTCAAAAGTATATATGGATATATGAATTCCATTAGAAAATACAGACTTTGCTACCTCCATAAAGAAAGTTTGCCTGGGCCAGATCAATAAAAATATTAGCACATAAGGAAGGCATTCATGTAATATTAATGTTTGTTGGTCTTTATCAAGTGCAGGATAAAGGATGCTGAAGACATCTGCAAAATATTCTTCATTAAAATAATATTTTCCTGGAACAGTATAATTTAATACTGAAATTACTGTGGTGTCAAATAACACATTTTTCACCTCTTTATCAGTTAACTTTAGAAAGAAATACTCAACTGCTGTCTCATTAGCCTCCTCTGCAGAAATTTTAAACATATACTCATATGTGGTAAGATAAGGCACTTTTTTATCTTTACAGTACTTTGCGACTGTTTTGCGTAGATCACGTAATTTTCCTCTCATACAATGGGACCAAAATAATACAAAAGGTGATGTTGATGATGAAAAGATTGCTTCTCTAAGCTGTCGAATTTCTTCTCGAGTTTTACCCTCATTGAGTTGTTTCCATAAGCTGTGAATATAACCTTCTAAGCAATGTCTACACGCAAATTCATAACGTAATTTAAGATCTATGCTTTCATCTTTTACATACAGCTCAGCTGTTTTTTTTTTATCAATGGTTATTCGGGGTGTCCAGTAGAAATTCCTGTAGTGCTTTTTGAAAAAGTCTGTACACTGATAATATTCTCTCCACTTGAGTAACTGCCAACATACAACTTGAATAGCACCTGAATTAATCAATTTCCGCATTAATAAATTAGGTAATGGCAGCTTGAATGCATAATCTTTTACTTGAAACTCAATTATTTCCAATCTTTCTTTAGCTACTTCAATTATTACTCCTTTATCCAACTTTAGGCCATCATAAGGAAGTCTAGGATGTTCTGACATTAATTCTCGGATATCATCGTGATTGAACAAAGCAATTGCTATTTTGCCAAGAGCTATGTGCTCAAGAGATGGTAAAGTGTAATCCATTATCTTTTTCATCATTAACGAACGTCGATTAGATGGTAGATATTTTGCAATTAAAAAAAGAAAATCAATAACACTTAACACGTACAACTTATTTTCTACCATTAACAATCAATAACACGTACAACTTATTTACTACCATTATCTTTTTCATCATTAACGAACGTCAATTAGATGGTAGATATTTTGCAATTAAAAAAAGAAAATCAATAACACGTACAACTTATTTTCGTACTACTAAATTAACAATTAGACACATTAGAGTAACTTAGTAAATACCACAGACTATAGTATTCTGTGGTAACTACCATGCTTAGACTACCTTGCCTTGCATGCTTATTCTAGAGCCGGTAGAGAGAGTGGCCTCTCCCTCCAATCAGAGGTCGTTTCTGATGTCATGTGACATTTTCTTTGTTACCGGTGGTGTTGCTTGCTATAAGAAAATATCGCCAAGGAGCGGGCCTCTGTCTCGAACGCTTCGTGCAAGGTTCAAGGCATTCCCATTTCGGCAGTGTCAGTTGTCGTACAAACTCCTCGTTGCATTGAATGGCGGAGGAAATACGCCTACTAGGCCATGTTATCACATCAGTTGTGATATATATATAGGTACGTAAACTACTTAAATTATTACGGTATATGTACAATGAACATTTCAGTAACATTTTGTTTTACTAATCATAATTTGATATTTAATTTTTGAGTTCTATTAGAGGGAGGGTCTGGATTCATCGTCCAATCCCTCCTTACCTAAATAGAAGCTTTCAAATTTCTTTAAAATGGATAAAACTGCATTTTTAGTTAATGTTAAAGGAGTATTTCTTGAAATTTCCTTAAAAAAGCCACTGACCTATTAACCCTCAACAAAAAGTGAAAGTTGACTGTGGTTTTAATTCAAAATTCTTCATTTTGCGTTTTATGCTTCATACAAAATGTTACAAAAGTTCTGTACAAAAATGCCGTACCTATTTATGTAGTTTACGTAGTATATAATTTTTTTGAGAGATATAGAGCTCACCATATGGAAAGTTAATATCGTGAAACTCGAGACAACATTTATTTCTAGTTACAAATTTAAAAAGTATTTCTCAGTCTTCAGATCTCTAGTTTGAATTGAAAAATGTTATAAATATGTGTATTTACTGTTATAAAATGTACAACGCGCGTATTTGTACATTTGATTATAGTGAATGCACGTACTTATGATTTTTTCCAGTTCAAACTCGAGATCTGCATCAGGTTGGGTTCGCATGAGTTTCTTTTATTTCTCAAGTTGCGGGCCGAGTATCCATTACTTTTTAAGCTGCATGTGTACCTGTGAAAATTATTTTTAAGGTCTATATCTTATCACATATTTACTTTCTTATATAGTATAGAGAAAGTATTATTTTCGATTTCGGTATTTTCATGCCAATATGTTTTTAAGGCGTCTTATCACTTACCTTCTCACTCCATAGAACATAGAGAAAGTATTGTTTTCCCGAAAATTTCAATTTCGAGATTTATATGCTAATCGTCTTTTCTTCTTGTAGCTGCAGAGTTTGATTCCCAGAACAAAATTCGCAGCCCTTATGAAAATTTTATATTTTATATATAAAATATTGTATCTTAAATGCCTAAAGCGACTTTTTATTTTTCTACATTTTGTCCGGCAATTAAAAACGAGATTGGTTGTATTTGTATGCAAGGTCGTGCTCTTTATGGAGGCATCATGAAAGATAGAGGACACATATATTGAGATTAGGTTCCCATAGAAAGTATAGGCGGGGCTAGGTGCAGGGACAATGTGATACCTACCATTCAAATGTCATTTCCTTTATACCTCCTTGGCACTCAGATTTCAAACGAAATCGACTTGAGTAAAGTACGTTTGAAAGCATGGGATGGTGAAAAGACGAGTGGATAAAAGAACAGAGTTCCAAATGACGTCAGAAAATCTTCAACGAATGAAAATTCAGTAGGTTTGGCGACGTTTCTTTTCTAGCAATGTTTTGCGCAGTGTGCTGGTAATGTAATAATCTACCAGATTAATACATGTTTCTAAAATGTTTGAAAACTTTTTGAAAGATCTTATGTAGTTGTTGAGAAAATTGACTTATAAGAAATTATTTGAAAATATTATAAGAATTGTATTAGAAAATATAGACTTTGCTACCTCCATAAAGTTTGCCTCTCAGCTGGGCAAATGCCATGGAGATCGATGAGGAGGAAAAGAGAAAAAGAAAAGACTTTGACGGAGCAGCACGTGCTGAGAAGCTGGTGCGACAGGCGCACAAGACTCCTGAGTACTTCACATCCTTCTTTGCCAGATGCGAAGCAAGCGTGGGATATACCCCTACCACACCCATAAATGAAGCCTTCGATATTCACAGACACTGTGAGATCTCTGACTGGGCCAAGAGACACCTGGATGCAGAAATCGCCATCGAGGAAGCCGAGGACATCAACAAGGCGGCACAAATCAAAGAGATAATGGTAAGCACAACTTCTGATGCTATCTTGCTAGCGGATACCATGATGGATGCTATCTTGCTAGCGGATCTTTCTACTCCTGAGAACTTCTTGGTTAGGAAATCCTATCAGGCTACGGCTTATGTCATTAAAATATGGAATAGCTTATCTGAGGATTTTTTGTATAGTCAATACATAACCAAAATCGCGAAATCTTTCAAACTAAATTTTGAGCTCCCGCGCAGGAAGCCTAATGACGAGATTACGGCTGCTGAGTTAGCTGAGGTCATGCCACGAGAGGCTGCATCTAGTAAGGACTTCCCTCTACTTAAAAATAAATTCATGCCGCTTGATAATCAGGAAGAAGAGAATGGAAATAATGACCCAAAACCTAATTCCAAAATTTCTTCCTTCTATGTTGACTCCTCGAGTAATTGGGGAACCCTCATAGAAGAATTAAACAAAACTTTAGGCACTAAAATTGAAGGACTACTGATGGGGAGGGTGATTAGGTTCACTCCTGGATCTGTTGAAGATTACAGGAGCGTATAGACTCACCTGACTCAGAATAAAATCCCTTTTAGCTCAAAACGAAAGACCAAAATAAGTAGTGATAAAAGGGCTACCAACCAACACTAGCATAGACTCTATTAAAGAGGCTATATCCCGTGAAGGATTCAGGATTGTTAGGAGTTCACAGCTTAGAAATCGTCGTGATAGGTCACCTCTTCCCATCTTCTTGGTCTGCCTAGAGCCGGCTGAGGGGTGGGAGAAAAGTTACAACCTCACCTCCATTCTCTACATGAGAATCGTAGTACAAGCCATCAAATCAAAAGGAGTAACAATTTGTTACAATTGTCAGAATTACAACCATTCTTCGGATAATTGCTCGCTTCCCGCCGGCAAAGTGTGCTAATTGTGATGGGGCCCACCCCGCCATCTTTAGGCTCTGCCCCAAAAACCCCTGGAACCGTAACAAGTTCCAGGAACCTAAAACCGAACCCCAAAACCTTCGTACCAATAAATCAGATAATTCAAACCTGAGCATGGAAAACTTTCCACAGCTCCCTAAATCACAAAATCTCGAAATTGTTACAGACAACGTGGCGATGGCGCGTGCCGAGACAAGAACGCCAAGTTCTGAAAAGCACGTGGCCCACACGCACTCAGATGCCCAAAAATCTTCAAATCAAACCCCTAACCCCTTTCTGGAATTCATTAAATTCTTTAAAGAAATACAAGATTATTTCAATATCAATGATGTCAGGAACTTCTTAAATCAAATCACCAAAATAATCAAAGCAGACGTAGACCCGATGCAAGAGACCTTTGATATAATCACATTAATTGCAGATCAAAAAACCCCAAACTTTCCCCACAACTTAAACTAACTCTGCCTTGCAAGATAGGTTTTCGGAATTGTGTTCCAGTTCTCTTGACCAACAGGAAAATCAGATCCCGTTGCTCCGTCCACTGTGGGTGGTCCCTATGGACTCTATCTGCACACCTGCAATCCAGCCAACTGATGTCAAAGCTTCAAGATACTCAACGCACACATCGAAGATACGGCACAACCTGCCAGACGCTTCATAAATGACGAAACAACGCTGAGTTATTATTATTCTTTGAGTTGAGTTGATAAATCTCCAACGCACGTGATCTCCAACATCCTCCCCTCTTTACAATTTCGACAAAATTCTAAAATTACAAATTTAATCTTTTGGGAATCTTTATAATACGTTCTGATCTCGAAATTTTAGTTTCAGGTATGATTGAAGATGTAGGACAGTCATTGGATTCGTTTGGAATCTGAAAAGATTCGAAAACAACGTCTGTTGTTGATGACGATATCTCTAATGGATATAGCCGTTAAAATGGTCTTATCCTTTCCCCGCTGGCTATCTTGACTTTTACTACTCTTGTATGTCCGTCAGGACCAGGATAAATCAAAGGGGCCATTTAATTCGTTTTTTATCTGTTGAAACTAGAACTACATCTCTTTCTCATGAGCAGATGCGTGCGCGGCGAGAAGATGATTTGCATGAAAAACCTGTTGGGAAAACGCAACGATTCGTTCACGAAGACGTCATTCAAAAATAAATTAAGATTCACGTTCACGAGAATCGGATGTAAACAAAGCCGTTTTTCCAACAGTCCAGGATGCTTTCCACTATTTCACCACTCACCTCAAACCTTACAATACTCGTTTCAATTATCCTCTTTTCTTTTGGGATCAAAATCCTGTATCCTTTGATACCTGTGGTAGAACCAACTATGACTCTTTAACGAGCCCTCATATCCAATTTTTTCCGAGTTGTTTTGGTTTGCCAACATATGTACTAACAAAGATTCAGAGGTGAACTACAGCTGGTTTTCTACCACTGTGGAGTGTTGAGTTCTGTTTTTGCATTTGTGGCAGATCCGGTTGCATGTTCACAATATCGAAGCATTTCAGAATTTTCCTCTTTCTGATTGGAAGGTAGAGAGTTTGTTCGGAGGAGTATATTTGGTGCAAGAGCACTAATATTGACGATATTTATATTTTCTTTACCGAAATTTGTAGATGTAAAGCATCATGAATGGACTAGGCATGTAGATATACGGACATATTCTGTTATATAACTGTGTTATAGATATTTCGTTAAATTCGTAGCCAATATTATAGATGTAAATATAGTACAGATATGCTTTATTGTTTACTATATTATGTATAATTTATGAGTTTTTATTATAATAAGTTTTTATTATATTTACAATAGTTTTAAACCACTTAATTTTGAATGTACAAACAATAAAAAACAAAATAATTAATAGAAAAGAAATAAATATAGCTATCTTTGCTGTAACAAAATCTAAAAAGTATACCACAGAAAATTCGTTCTGCCATCCATCCAATTTAATTTTATTTCTTTTTTATATGATGTGTTCATTACATTTCAGAGTATGCATCTTAATTACATTTTAATACATTTCAACTAGGTATTTTGGCTGAACTTCCATAAATGCACCGAAGAATATTTTATCGCGAACACAGGCGATTCCTTGCCAAATATGGAAGTAGTGATATCTGAGTGGCATCGTGAAACGGGGTTAATTTTTCTGAATTGCCACCAATGCAGCAATTTCGAGACAAGTATAATCACTTTCTGAGTACTTGCAATGAAATGCAATATACTCACTTGTAATGAAATTGAAATGGCACTGATTATACTGATGATTATGTAGCTGGATGTCTCTTTAGCTTTATGATGATGATGATATATTTAAAACCATATACTGATTACTTGATTGAGTTTGATTATCAATATTCATTGATATTGAAATATTGTTTAAGATTGAAATATTGATAGAGGAAAAATGCATATATATATATATACACCAGTCCCCCGATTTACACGGAAGATAGGTTCTGCACAAAACCGTGTAAATTGAAATCTTAGATTTTGCTAAGTGAAATCATGTAAAACGAAAATAACCCCAAAATATGCATGATTCAGTCATTTATTTAAGTAAAACAAAAGTAAGACATCTTAGAAAACTTAAAATTATACTTAGTTTATAAAACAACAAACATATGAATGTAGTAATATAACATATTTAATTCATGTTACATTAGGAACAAAGAACAAAAAAACAAAAAGATCCTTAAAAATTAATTATAAGTTTAATCACTGTCATCACTTTCATGTACTATCAGTCTTTTCTTTCTGATAGGTATGATGTCACTTTCATCACTTGAGCTTTCTTGATGCGATTCTGGCTCAATGGTTGACGATTTAGGCAAGATCTCGGGTTGACAAGACTTTGTCATGAAATCGGTAATTAACAATTGCGCAGGTTTTTTTGCTAAATCTTTATAGACCTCTTCATATTGATTCAAGCATTTACGAAAGTCTCGCTGGAATCGATGAGCTCGATCAACATTTGTGTCATATTGTAAGAAATGGTTGCCCAATTTTCTTCCCAAATCAAGTCCTACGCTTATGATTCTTGCTGTGAAAGCAACTGGTTCAGATTGCTCTTCATCAGAATCATTGTCTTCATCATGTTTGTTTGTTTCACGAATCATGTTAATTAAATCATCTTCATTCAATTCTTCTTCAGCTATTATTTCTTCAATATCTGCCAGAGCTAAATCTTCAAAATCTTCTCCTCCTATAGTATGGGCCAACTCAGTGATCTGAGAATATTCATGCTCTATTGGTGATTTATCATTTCCACTTTCAACAACATCCGGCCATATTGCTTTCCGCAGGCGCTGATCGTTGATTGTTTGATCTGAATGTATGACAGTCCAACATGCTTAACACAATCTAAAATTGTAAATTTCTTCCAAGCATCCATCAGAGTAAAAGATTCATCATTCTCCATTTGTTCTAAGATATACCTGAAAGTTTGCTTGATGTACAGTGCTTTAGAAGTCGAAATTATCCCTTGATCTAACGGCTGTAATAAGGAAGTTGTATTCTTTGGTAAAAAAACAACTTTTATATTTTCGTGTTGTAAATCTGGAGGATGACCTGGCGCATTATCAATTAATAGAAGAGCCTTAAAAGGCAGTCCCATTTTAGTTAAATAATTTTTGACATCTGGAACAAAGAAGTTATGGAACCATTCATTGAAAGCTATGGCAGTGACCCATGCTTTTCTATTAGCATCCAATAGATGGGAAGGTTTTTGATATTTATTCCTTTGAATGATCGTGGTGATTTTGATTTGTTAATCACCAATAGTTTCATCATATAATCGCCAGAAGCATTGCAACAGAAAATAACTGTTATACGACTTTTCGCTACTTTATGACCACTAGCTGATTTGTGAGCTTTGGCTATAAAAAAAGGTTCTTTCCGGCATTTTTTTCCAGAATAATCCGGACTCGTCAGCATTGAAAACCTGAACAGAAGTGTAGGAGTTAGTGACAATGATTTCAGCAAGTTTTGCCGGATATTGTTGTGCCGCATCCGAATCAGCAGATACACTTTCACTTTTCATTCTCAGATTATGTAAAGAATGTCTTTGTTTGAATCTCTCGAACCACCCATGGCTTGCGGAAAAAGCTACCTTCTTTTCATCGGACGAAGTCGACGGAGACTGATTCTTAAGTGATTGATAAATCTTCAAAGCTTTATTTGTAACAGCATTGGTATCGATCGGGATTCGCTTTTGAGTTTGGTCTTCTATCCATATCACTAAGGCCTTTTCCATATTTTCCATTGTAATATCTCTAACATATGAAGTCGTACTCATACTGCTGCAGGTTCCAGCTGCTACACTTTTTCTAATGGAGTCTTCATTTTTTCTTATTGTCCTTATTGTGGCTTCATTCATGGATAAAATTTAGCAACATCCGTTACTATTTCTCTATTACTTAGACGGTCTAATATTTGAATTTTAGTTTCTGAAGAAATAACTTTTCTTTTCATTTGATTTTTCTTCAAATCCTTTGACACTATAGAACCTTAACAAATTTACGCAAATTATAAAGATGCAAGAAAAACTACAAATGTTGAAAACTTACCAGTTCAAAAGATAAACGCACAATAATATAAGCTTTGCTGCTAAAATGTTTCTGCACTATGTATTTGCATGAACCAGATAGCTTTACTGTTGTGAAATACATGCGGGGATTCCCCTATGACGGGGATTTCCCTATACGGGGATTCCCCATTACAGGGATTTCCCTAAATATATATATTTTACAACACCGGGAATCCCTGGGTTGTTTTCCTCAGTGTTACCAAAGGAATAAAATTTAAGAATGTCATCAAATCTTTGTATAGGCATATATGGAACGGAATATACATTTTTATCAATGTTTTGAAATCCGTTAATTTATAAACCGTGTAAAAGCGAAATTGTGTAAAACAAGTGCCATGTAAATCGGGGGATAGGTGTATATATATATATATATATATAACGTGTTAGTATATAATGCTGTTTTAAAGAAACTTTTTTATCAGTGTTGATATAATCAGGGGCATGCTGGGCCCCCCAAGAGGGCAGTGAATAGATCTGTACGGGGTGCCAACTACCGGAGGGGTCTTAAAATCTGATTTTGTCTTACTAAACCTTGAGTAATTGAACCTAAAATTATGTATTTAAAAAAAAAATAGCTTTAAATAAAGGTAAACAAAATAATTGACAGCAAGATTTCCGTTGCTATAATATAAATTACAATATGCATATTTATTTAATATCGCCTGAAATAAACAGGATTTATTTGATATACTGAAAATATATCAGCTACTTGTCTGAATTTAACAAATGGTAAATATAAAAGTAAAGGATACCTATATCATACTAAGTAATTAAACACCAAACAATCATCTCATTTCACAGATAGATTTATACAACTTATCAATTATAGTATCACTCTCTATGTTCAATAAATCTAATTCAGTTTGCATTAATGTCTCCAAGTTGTCATTGCTTAAGGTAGATCTCAATCTTGTTTCTATAATCTTAAGCTTGTAAACCTTTTCACATGTTACTTGAGTCATCGGGATTGTAAAGAGCAGCTTATATACTTTGAACAGTTCATTATACTGACGAGAGTACATGCTATAGTTAAGAAACACTTCGTATGCATACTTTAATCAAGAATTGCTCTTTTTGTAATTGCAAGGTTGAAATGTTGAGTTCTCTTCGTCAAAGTCATCAGCAGACAAATCCCGTTCTGTGGGATAGTCTTCTTGAAACTCTTCATGATTGTCTTTTTGCTTATTCGGAGCCATACCTCAGCAAATAAAGTAAGTTCTTCAGCAAGCTTTCCCTTGTCAAGTCCTGGGAGAATCTCCACTATTTTATCTAGATCTTTGGGAGGTAAGGGCTCCTTTATTGCCAAATCGCTTAGGGTCAAACCAGGCTAGATCTAGGTACACGTTTTTGTGTTGGAGAAATCTGTTTTCTACAGTATTAAATGAAAGTATCTATGACACAGTAAAATGTTGGAATTCTAAAACCATCTATTTCTGAGGTATGACCAACATCTTCTCCGGGAAGCTTTTTCAGCTTTCTTTCTCGTTTCTCTTTCAATTCAGTTTCAATGCAAATACTTCCCTGAGACTTATTTTTTTGGCTCTTTCATCTAAATTGCTCGTCATTATCGATACTAATGTTCTTGCAACTTGTAAAGTTTCATCAAAATTTTCATGTAATTTTTTTAATTTTAAGTGAATAGTTCCGGTGTGTCTTCATGTTTGAACGAAATCAAGATTCTTAGTCGGTAAATAACTAGACAAAGGAGTGATTATCTTCAAAACTTTCAGAAACAACATAGCTACCAATATTGTATCAAAGCTTGTAAACTTTCTGAGAAGATCTTCAGCATTATTTCTTGTTTTAAAGTTAAACTCTGGAGAACTAGATATCTTAAACAAGGCTATGACCAATTCTAAGTAGACGAGCTTAGTAGGGTGAAATTTTTCAGTACCATCCCAATCGTCTATATAAGTGACTCTTTCATAAACACTGTAACTTCTTGAAGTACTTAATAAATGATATGGTTACAATGAGACATTGGGCAGCATCAGTGAGAACTAGGTTCAGCACATGGGCACAGCACCAAGTGTGAATGTGGTGTAGAATTACGTCAGATAATTGTGATATTCAATCCCTTAAAATGACCATTCATGTTAGAAGCTCCATCAAATGCGTTAGTAACGCAGTTCTTGATCGGTATGTTGGTATCTTCCAAAACGGTTCTGAGTGACTGCAACAAATCCTCGCCTGTGGTGGAAACCACACATTTTATAGCTAGCAGTCTTTCTACGACTTCAGAATCCTTAATGTAGTGTAAGACATATCCTATATCTTACTCTACATTAAGGGTGATAAGATATACACATTGGTCGTAACTCGAAACATCTACTGTAGTATCCATTAGGATAGAAAACTTCCCTGCCAATTTCATTTTTTCACATATTTTTCTTTTCATTTCTTCTTTCATGTATTGTAAGATTTTCACAATCATGTTGTTGCTTAAAAATGTAACTGGATCTCCTCTTCCTAGTGGCCTTTTCTTCCTTTTTTGATTTTCGTTGGGTTTTATGTTCTGGAGGATGTTGGTTTTAGAAGAATGTGCGGTAGTGAATTTATTAGGTTATTTCGGATAAGAGAATGGTTATGTCAAGACGTTTTTAAGTATAGAAGAATATACTAGCATGGTAATCAAACAGGATAGTTGTAAAAATACTGTAGATAGTAAAGATTCGTGGATATTTGGTATTTCTGATGAGCGCACAGACAGTTTTTATGAATGCAAAGATTGCAATGTTTGTCTGTGCATGAATACATGTTTTGAAATACATTATACGTAAAAGGTGTATTAATTAGTAACAAAACTATATTTTTCTTAAATATTGTACATAATCTTTATTAGCTTAAACTATTGAGTACAATCATTTGGATATCTTTCCTGCATAACAAATAACAACTTTAATCAAGTTAATTAATCATTTAAAATTAAATAACAGTATTTAAATAAAAGATAACTTACATGTAACAAATACATCTAATGGAAAATATGTATTTCCTTTATTCCTGAAAAAAAGTAAATGCTGTGTTAAATGGCCAATTTTTAGTGAATTTTTTTCTAGAATTAGGCTTAGTGCCAAAAATGTGCCATCCTTTGGGAACAGTTCGAAAGCGAAATGCTCCATCCTCTAGGCTACAGCTGTCCCAGAAAGGGTTAATGCAGTCGAGAAATTAAACTTCAAATTACCCGCTAAAACAACGCAGAAGTTGCACTTAAATCAAAACACAGTACCTGGTTTAATGAAATCTAAAACTTTTCAAAGAAAAACACGTGTAAATATCCAAATTGCACAAGTGGCTGTTTCCACATTGAGGACATCAGAGAACGATTATTCCTATGCAAATTTTTTGCTTCTACATTATTTTATATATTAACATGTGCTATCTTTCGTTTTTTAACACTTTACAACAAAGTTGAAAAGTGTTTATGACTTTGTTCATTCTGTCTGTCTGTCTGTCTGTCTGTCTGTCTGTCTGTCTGTCTGTCTGTCTGTCCGTTAGCACGATAACTGCCGTAAAAATGAGTTTATCAAAATGAAATTTTAGTATGTTGTTCAGACGGTCTGTAGGACCTATGGGAATATAAATAAATAATATCACCCAATTAGTTTTTTATTGAACCCGGGTTGAAAAAATGAAATACATTGAACCCTATGGGACCTAATTTTTCAAACATTTTTTAAGTAAATTTAAAATTCACGAATTGCTTCGAAATTTTTAGGAAATATTCACATTATCCCATAGAATATATAAAAAAAAATTCAGTAAAATATGTTAAGTAGTTTTTTAATTAAAAAAATTATTTAATATAGGGAAAAAAACAAATTCAATTAAATTCTGACTTTGGGATATCTTCCAGAAAGAAAAGAGAGAGATATTATATAATAAATATCTCTCCATTTGTTTAAACGTTTTGCATATGGGAGTGGCTTCATATTTTAAAATAAATTTGGTAGATAACAATTTTTCATTTTTTTTAAATTTTATATAACTCTTCTTGATAAATTTAATTGATGGCATTTTAAATGCACTTTCCTACGTCCTAGAGAGTTAAAATTTGGTACACAGCTTAAATTTGTTGAACATTTTATTCGACAAAAATTTGATGGATCTTTAAATATAGATCATACATTTTTTTCGAAATGGCCTGAAAATAATCCCCGTTCACTTCTATAAATCATTGGTGTAATATTGTTAAAAATTCTGATGTGGACAGCACATGTCTTTCTCTGCAGACTCATATTCGTTCTCTTTATTTATTCAATGATAATTTGAGTTTATCTGCACAACATAAGTATTTTAAATGACATTGAATTTACACGTTAAACTTAAATTTGGTTCTCATTTGATAGCTGAACTTATTGTCAAAGGTGGCGTAGCGAAAACGCGAAAAAACTAGAATATCTCAAGAACGGCTAGTCCTAGAGTAATGGGGTTAGTCTTATTCTTTTTGTTGTCAAAAATCACATATAAAATAGGAATTTAATTGATATAATTGAGCACACGTAGTCTTTTATTTTTATATATAACGATTTTTGCTGGCCATTTCGCAAAAATAGCCCGTTCCTTTTTCCCGAATCGTAGTAGAATAACCTACAAATGATTTATATACAAAATTTTGTTAAATTTGGTATATAAATCACTTGTAGGTTATTGAAATATTATACTCCAAATTTTGTTAAATTTGGTTCATTAGTTTTTAGCTAGAGTGGATAAAGGCAATTTCTGCGGCCATTTCGCAAAGAAGGCAGATTCTTTTATTGCGAATCGTACTATAATCTAATGAACATCAGGATTTCCCACAAAAAACATACCTACCAAATTGTATGAAATTCGGTCCATTAGTTTTTCAATTAGAGTGGATGTAATATCCACACAGACACACAGAAACATACACAGATACACCCTTACACACACAGACGTCTTCCTAAAAGTAGTTTTTTCGTGTTCTAGAAGTCCCAAAACGTGTAGATCCTTTGAAAATTCGAGTTCCGATCTTCGGCACGATTCCAATACTTTGAGTACATACACATACACATATATATTATCTGTGTATTATCTGTGTATCTAAATTCCGTGCCTATGCAATTACAATAGTTGTGATTTTAAATGATCCCTAAACTTTTATTATTTCTTCAAGGAAGCCTAATTTTAACATATGCAGAATGCAAATATCTCAAGCGATTGTAAGATGAATTACATAAGAATTGCTGAATTTTTTTCACACAAAATTATTTAGCTCTGGAGTCTGAAATACAAGTTATATGAATGAAATATTCATTGATTTTGCATAAAGAATCAGATGATTTATATTTCGATACAGTTTTAAATATTTAAGTATAATAAATTACTGTAGTACTGTGATAATGTAAAAGATATTACCACTGAATGAATCACATTTTAGAAATTTTTAAATGAAATTACATTTCAGTTGGAAAGTGTTTCATAATCAATGCTTATGCATGATTGATCTTTCTTGTTGTATGATATTCACGTTTTTTATGCATTTTTACACACAACTAAAATAGAATTGCAGAAAATAACAGAAAGCTAATAGGGGTTGCCAGAGAAACACTTTGCAGGAAATTTTGTGCCAAGGACAATTTATTTCGCTCCACATTTGGCAATTTATCACTCCAGGAAAAAGATTGTTAAATCCAAATTCTTTATATCGAAGCTGTACCCAAAATGAATAATAAAATTGTGTTTTTTCACTTTCTTTAATTATCGTAAAGTGGTAAAACTTATATAAAACAAAATTCTAAGTGATATTATTCTAGAATTTAATGACACTGCTGTCGCCATTTAGTGGAAGAAAAAGATTATTTTTCGAACATCGTCGCACTATCGCAGATTTTTAGGTACAAGCAATTTCGCAAAAAACTATTGTTAAAATTTTTAAGGAAATGATATTTTTTACAAGATAAAATTGTGATTTCTTAAACTTCAATCATTTATTTCTATTATTTACATTTTTTACTTATGTAACTAAGAGATGAAGATTGATCGATAGAATAGCCTTCCACTCTTTTTCAAAGTAAAAAATTGTGCCAAGTTGGCATG